>JAYMFT010105749.1:0-13646 GCA_038088735.1 Panulirus argus
ATAATCTTTATTCATTATACTTGATTGCTGTTTCCCGCGTCAGCGAGGTAGGACCAGGAAACGAACGAAGAAACACCCATCCACTCATATATGCACAATACATACATATACATATTAACATACACATACATATACATACATATACACATGTACATATTCTTACTTGCTCACCTCCATCCATTCCTGGTGCCATCCTGCCCCACAGGAAATAGCATCACTACCCCCATCGTCAGCGAGGTAGCGCCAGGAAAGACGGAAAAAGGCCACATTCACTCACACGCAGTCTGTAGCTGTCTTGTGTAATGTACCGAAACCACAGCTCCCTGTCCAAATCTTGACCCCACAGACCTTTCCATGGCTTACCCATGACATTTCACATGCCCTGGTTCAGTCCACTGACAGCACATCAACCCTAGTATACCACATCGTTCCATTTCACTCTATTCAGGGCACACCTTTCACCCTCCTGCATGTTCAGGCCCTGACCACTCAAAATCTTTTTCACTACATCTTTCCACCTCCAATATGGTCTGCTTCTCCTTATTCCCTCAACCCCTGACACATATATCCTCTTTGTAAACCTTTCCTCACTCATTCATTCCTTATGTCCAAACCATTTCAACATACCCTATTCTGCTCTCTCAACCACTCTTTTTATTACCACACATCTCTCTTACCCTTACATTATTTACTCGAGCAAATCATCTAACACCACACATTGTCCTTAAACATTTCATTTCCCACACATCCACCCCCTCCATACAACCATATCTATAGCCCCTGCCTCACAACCATATAACACTGTTGGAACTACCATTTCTTCAAACATACCCATTTTTGCTCTTCGTGATAACATTCTCTCTTTCCACATATTCTTCAATGCTCCCAGAACCCTTGCCCCCTCCCCCAACCTATGACTCACTTCCACTTCCATGGTTCCATTTGCTGCCAAGTCCACACCCAGATATCTAAAACACTTAACTTCCCAAATTTTTCTCCACTCAGACTTGCTTCCCAACTAACCTGTCCCTCAACCCTGCTGAACCTAATAACCATATTCTTCTTCACATTTACTCTCAACTCTCTCCTTTCACACACTTTTCCAAACTCAGTCACCAGCTGCAGTTTCTCACTTGAATCAGCCACCAATGCTGTAGCATCGGCGAACAACAATTGACTCGCTTCCCAGGCCCTCTCATCCCAACAGACTGCATACTTGCCCCTCTCTCCAAAACTCTTGCATTTACCTACTTAACCACCCCATCCATAAACGAATTAAACAACCATGGGGACACACACACCCCTGCCATGGACCAACCTTCACTGGGACCCAACCACTCTCCTCCTTTACTAATCGTACATATGCCCTACACCCTTGATAAAAACTTTTCTGCTTCTAGCTGCTTACCTCCCACACATATTCTTAAGACCTTCCACAAAGCATCTCTATCAACCCTACCATATGCCTTCTCCAGATCCAAAAAAAGCTACATACAAATCTATCTGTTTTTCTAAGCATTTCTCACATACATTCTTCAAAGCAAGCACCTGATTCACACCTCCTCTACTACTTCTAAAACCACACTGCTCCTCCCCAATCTGATGCTTTGTACATGCCTTCACCCTCTCAATCAGTACCCTCTCATAAAGTTTTCCAAGAATACTCAACAATTTATACCTCTATAGTTAGAACATTCACCTTTATCCCCTTTGCCTTTGTACAATGGCACTATACTTACATTCTGCCAATTCTCAGGCATTTCACCATGACCCATACATACATTGAATATTCTTACCAACCAATCAACAACACAGTCACCCCCTTTCTTAATAAATTCAACTGCAATACCATCCAATCCTGCTGCCTTCGCACATTTCATCTTAAGTAAATAAGTAAATAAATAAATGTATGTGTATATATATGTATAAGTACATGTATGTGCATATATGTTTATGTTTGTGTATTTGAATGGATGTGCTTTTCTTTGTTTCATAGTGCTACATTGGTAAAATGGGAAACGGCAATCATGTATGAAAAAATTGATATTGCACAATGTAGCCTTTTAAACACCTAGATTTAGTAGTATGATACTCATCATACATGTAGTTTAATGTGACACATCTTTTTAGGGTAGAGTATGTGGCCGAACGGTTCTTGTCATGTCACCCCAAATTGGAAGTATTGGCTGCTGCTTGGCACCCAGGCTCTCTAGAGAACAACCATATAGTTATCCTTGCATCTGATAATTATTTACGGTAAGATTTTTATGTTGAAACTGTGTTGAGTAGGGTTATACTATGAATACTTGTTTTAGTACATGATTATTTCAGTATCTGAATTTGAACAGCACTAACACATTTTATTTAGTCTTTATTACTATGCATCTGGACTTAACCTGGCACAAGAGGAGAACTCCACTATACCTTACTGGACTCTTATTTGAATTATGGTTACATGTTTATGTATCATATGCAGTAATCAAAAATTTGTTTCAGGATATACAACCTGTCGTCAAATGAAATTCCAGAGCAAGCAATATCTGTTGGCCTGAGTAAAGCTGGTGTTATAAGTAGCTCCAATTCCATATGTAATTCTACCCTTGGACAAAATGCTGTGACATTTGATTTTGGTCCTCCTAGTGAACCAATAAAGTGCTCATCTGGAAATCCCATCTCTAATGGAGTGATAGAAAATTTGGTAGGTGTTCATGTTAATTTTCATGATTTTTCTCATGGTGAAACATATATACATGATTTTACTTACACACCTATGATTCCTCTAATGTATCATGATCGAACTGAGAAATCCAATTTATTTCCATAAGAAGGAGTCCAGCTTGCTATATAAGATTAAGAATTATTTGGTTTTAGGGTAGCAAGCCTACTTTACTACGCTGGGTGTCCCAGCTCTTTATGCTGTCCCACAGGATTGGGGGCTGGGGCTCCAGCCCTGCAAGTATTCTCCACAAAAGATTCATCTGGCATAAGAAAAAAGTGGCATGTACACAGCTGCTTTGGTTAGAGTTTCACATTCATATGGGTGAGTGGAATGTGATGATGTTAATGAAAGCTGTATATACTTTGGAAAGGTAAAATCTAGACATATTAGGGTTGTGGGAAACAAGGCTGAAAGTTAATGGGACTTTCAAATGGGATTCAGTGAAGAGTTTGAAGTTAGGCTAGCAAGATGATACAGATGATTATGCAGATGTGGCACTATCAATGAAGGATGAGTGATTTAAAAAACACGTTTGTTTGCTGCTACGTCATTGTAAGATTAATTGTTGCGAAGTTAAGGCATGAGAGGTTAAGGATGAGTGTAATTATTGGAAATGCTCATTGTAATGAAAAAGAGAAAGTTGAGGATGCCTTTTAGGGAGAGCTTGAAAGAACAAAAGAGGATGTATATCCATAGAAGAAAATGTGTATGGTTGTTGACTTGAATAGATGGATGAGACAGAGTGGAAGAGGGAATAGGAGGTGGATACAGAACTTCCTGTCCATGTGTGTATAATTGAGATTTCCTCCCCCAAGACTTAAATTCATTGTCTATTGAGAGGAATCATCAAGCTTTGCAATGTTTTCCATTTCCATTTATTATGCTTGGAATACAACTTACATGAATAAACTTTTATAGCTTTAAGATATTTTTCATTGAATCACTATGCAAACTTAAATCGTAGAACTCCATTGATGATGCCATGCATTCAGTTTATCCAGTGTTAACATAAATCTCTTGTGCTTCTTAAACAGTTGAAAAGTTTTACTCCTTAATATAACATGTTTTGGATCCATGATGATCATAGCACATTGAGTTTAGCCAATAAATGCATCACAGCAAGAATTCCATGCTCTCTGATTTACATTAAATTTGATTATGGTTAGTAGAAGTAGCACTGTACATGGGCCACTCTCCTTTGAGTAAATGAGTACCATTTTAAGGATATATGTGTAGCTTCTTTTAATGGGATACTATACATTGCAGGACTACTGTAAGTTGGCATATGAGAGGAAGTATCACTTTGCAAATGAAGGGTTTTGTCAGTTTTAAGAAGGCACAATTTCATGGCTTTGGTAAATTTCTTGTATTGTTGTTCATCTCTTAATGCTGTTCCCTTTACAGATTGATCAAGAAGATGAGAAAAGACAAAAATACTTGGGACTGCAGTGGCCAGTGTTTATTCTTTATGGCTCAGGAGAAGTCTTCTTCACTATTACAATCCTTAGCTCAAATAGGTACTGTAGTTTGTCTTAATTATTTAATTTTTATGTGTAATTTAAAATGTTTCTTCCTAAACTCGGTTTTATAACTTAAACTTTTAAACGTTGTAGATACAATAGACTGTAAGGTTAGATGCTGCTTTTTTTTATTTACACAACAGCTAGAGACTGGATGCATGCACATAAAGTCATTGTTTAGATGTTCCTAACTCTACCTCAAGATTGCAGAAAAGACATAGGTTTGAAAGATATGATAAGGATAATTGTTTAGGTAGCTCCTATTAGGTTCCAAAGGTAGAGGCTGAGCACTCTTATGAAGGTAAGGAGATGGAGACTTTTTTTCTTCATTTTACAGAACTTGTACATATCCTCAAATAGGCATTGGTTAAGGATTCTGTATTAATGAGTTTAGAATCCTCATGAGCCTGATCCACCCCATGACTCTCAGGGCATTTTTGCATTACTTCAGCATGTAGGTTGTGTCAGCTTACTATTTTTTATACACATCCTTTACTTTCATTTGTATTTCTCCTACAGTGTCCATCTGTATCATTGTATCCTTTACAGAACCTCTTATGACACTGCTCCACACACAGTAGAATTCCGCTCTCTGGTTTATTTCCTTAAAGATTTAAGATACGTAAAGCTTCCTTTTGTGTGTCCTTTTGAAATTTAGGTTCTTTGATTACTTTGTTGTGTTCTTGTTTACTTGTGGAGTGCAGCTTTGAAGCTGCATGGACCCAGTAAAAGGGGTCTTAGGGTCACTTAATAATGAAATGATACTATTCTTCCTGACCATGTATTCGAACTTGAGCACTGCATGCTCTTTCTCAAAGGCACAGAGGTCCAGTTGCAGTTTTTATATGGGTTTTTATAGATATAATGTGTGTTACACATAACTAGAAAATGTTTCACAAGACAATTGGTTTTTCATTGCTAAGTGAAGCCCAAAGATGCCTAGAATTAATGTTTTGATAGAATTTGAAGGATATGTTTTTGAAATGGTTCATAAAGATTTGGTTAGACTTTTTTCTTATTTAATATAAAACTGATATCAGTTAGTTTGAATAAAGCTCACCCACAAAAACACAAAAGAATGGTGAAATCAATAGGCAAGCACATACCTCAAGCATGTAGAAGCATTCCAGTGGTATAAGAGAAATTTGACAAATATAACCTTCAACAAAGTTACTAAAACTACCAGGTAATATAGATTTTGACATTTTTTTGATATATTATATACTTGGTTATAATTCTCTAATCAGTACAGTATTGGAAGAAATAACAAACATAAAATGTTACGTATGAGTGAGGAATGGTTGACAAAGAAGATATATGTTTCGGAGGTGGAGGGAACAAGAAGTAGAAGACCAAATTGGAGGTGGAAAGATGGAGTGAGAGGGATTTTGAGCGGTCAGGGCCTGAACATGCAGGAGGGTGAAAGGCGTGCACGAAATAGAGTGAAATGGAATGATGTGGTATACTGGGGTTGACGTGCTGTCAGTGGACTGAGCCAGGGCATGTGAAGCGTCTGGGGTAAACCTAGCTCATTACAAAAGACAGATCTTTTACTTTCTCAAAAATTCATAAATACTCTCCCTGTCTTTTCTTCCCGTTTCTTAATTATCTCTATTTTTCAATTAGGGCCCAGTCCTTGATGTGGACTTTTGTCTGTGACTGGAGCCTGCAACATAAAAAAAATTGAATATTAGAAATCTTTCTATTTAATTGTGTTGGTGTCGAATACTTGTGTTTTTAAGTAGCTAGTGATTGTACTGGGTGCTTTGTTTTATGCAGTTTGAAGTTCTGTTATATTTGCTTTTAAGAGGGTGGGTAACAAGGCAGGTGATGTGTAATTTAGTGAGGAGTGAATGAACTGTTTGTTGAGGATAATAAGAGAATCAGTTTCCTGTTCATATCTATTGGTAGTAAATGTTTGAGGGCATTATGATCTATATATGGCTTTTGTGCTGGTGTTTGTGGTGTAGGTTGTGAATGTTGTATGAGTGTTGTAGAGTGATTTGTTGCATTTGATACTGTTTAGATTTCCAGTGTACAGATTTGACCAAAGAAACTTCATGTGCTTTGACCAGCTTCTAAATCAATCTTACTGTTCATGGAATTTGCTAGGTGTGTGTGGGGGAGAGAGAGAGAGAGAGAGAGCATGGGAAGTTTCATTCCACTTTAGGGTATTTTTTTTTTAGAAATATTAGGAGAGTTGTTTTGTATTGTTTCATCTAAGTAATTATGTGACTAAGTTATATTTCTGAACTTGCAGCCAAGGCATGTTTAAGCAGTCTCGACCTTACCAATGCGTCCGCTTCAATTATCTTGTAGATGGACAGAGTGGATTCCTTCAGATGTTTAGATCCATGAATATCCGCTTCTTCAATAACATGGCAATTACAATTAGATCAGAAGAGGAAATGATCGGTAAGCAAG
This sequence comes from Panulirus argus, assembly GCA_038088735.1. NCBI lineage: Eukaryota > Metazoa > Arthropoda > Malacostraca > Decapoda > Palinuridae > Panulirus > Panulirus argus. The sequence goes on from JAYMFT010105749.1 coordinate 6,664, forward strand.
TGCTTCACAGATATTTATAGATGATTGACATTGATTTTGAATCCTTAAGAGTTTCCTTTGATTTAATTTGGTTCTGTGTGTAGTTTTTGCAAAGTTAGTTTAATAATAACCAGTTTTGGATAATCATATATAAAATTTTTGATATGTATTTATAAGTTTACTTTAGTTCTATGAGCAGTTTTTGCAGAGATTGATAAAAACCAGTTTTGATAATCATATATGAAGTTTATATATTTTTTTATTCATAGTTGCAATATCTATGTGTGTATGCTGCTGGTGTTTATTTTAGGGCTTTTGGCAAGAAAAGTTGATTGATAAATAGTTTTGGTATCATGATAACATCCGATGTATTTTGTAAACCCCACATTACACAAACAGCAAAATATGCCTGTAAAAAACTGAAAGCCCTGTTCAGATGCCCGAAGTCCTTATGTAATGAGAAGCATAGTTTTATTATTGGGATTGTGTGTTGCTCAGTGGCTGGTACATGGAAAAAATGGTTCAAAAATGCTATGCTGCATACTGAGGAACAGTGCTTTAGAAACACACTGATATTTCTCTTCGTACATTTACATGCAGAACAGAAACCAGTGAATGTTCCTGAACAGCCTACAAATTGTTACACTGAATGCTGCCTTCGATGAGGCAGCATCACTGTCAGTGGACAGAAAAGAGGTCTGTCTTGTTGAGAGACTTCTCACCCCAAAGGGATACATCATTTCCATGCACCTGCATAGATTGCAGCTTTGAAGCTGCAGCAGCCCTGTAAAAGGGATCAGGGAGTTGTGTAAGTAGTAATAGAGATGATTTTTTTCTAAACCTTACCAGAATCCATCAAGGCCATTGGCGAGACATTCGAGGTAGCATGTCAGATGATTGGCTGTGAGGTTCAGCTGGTTACAGGTAAAATGGATAGGAAAAGAAGTCGAGGACGTAGTCAGCTTGCAAATTTCCTCAATCCTCTGGCATCACTCTCAAAAACTTCCCCTGATTCATTGAAAACTGCTGGTAAGTTCTTGAATCATATATTGCACACCTAAATTGGTTGACAGTGTAACTTAGTTTTCTCAGATTTTGCCACATATTTGAAGACTTACCTGAATCATACCAAAGTTAACAACAATTGGATTTAGATATGCAGTTTATGGAATGTTGCCATTTTTTCATGAATGCATATTAGATTTAACAAATTAGAAAACTAACACCTAGGTTTTTGTTCTGTATTTCAGTATGTATTATTATGCATTGATATATGGCCATGGCCCCTAGTCCCTGGTGTCATGGGGTGCTAAGAATCTCTGGGTTTCAGTCTAACTCTTCTGCCAATGAGAGGGAGGGCTCTAGCAGTAGTAGTACTGGCCCCTGCCATGACTCTCCCCTCTCTGTGAGACCTTCCTCTTTTTCTGTTCACTATACCAACATTCGTGGTCTCTTTAGTAACCTCACCTCAGTTGATCACCATCTGTCTAGTACCTCTCCTAATATCTTACCTCTGTCTGAGACACAAGCGTCGAATGATGTTCTCACTAGTTCCTGTTTCATATCTAATTATGAATTCCACTCACGATTCCGGTTCAAAGGTGGTGCTTGTGTTTATTCCAACATAAACACACCTGTTGCACGCCTCAAGGACCTTGACTCCCCAAACTTGGATGTTATGTGGCTCAAGGTCTGTCTCCCTTCTTCAACACTATTCTTCTGTTTTGCATATTGTTCCCCCAATTTTGCGAATCATATACCCTTCTTCGACCATCTAAACTCCTGCCATGTGACTGTGACATTCTCTCACCCGCAGGACGAGATCCTTTTCCTTGGGGATTTCAACGTTCACCATAGGGAATGGTTGAACTCCTCCCATACGGATGGTGGAGGTACTAAAGCTCTCATGTTCTTCATTCGCAATGATTTAGAGCAAATTATCTCCCACCCTACCAACATTCCTGCCCACTGTGACCACTCTCCTAATATTCTGGATTTGTTTTTCACCTCTGCTCCATCCCGCTGTAAAGACACAATCTTGCCCCCCGGTGGTTCTTCTGATCGCACTCTCATAAATGTATCTATTCTAACGACATCTACCCCTCCAGCAGCCCCTTCTAAGCGAATATACTTACACCTGAACAAAGCTGACTGAAATAATCGCCCCCCGGTGGTTCTTTTGATCACACTCTCATAAATGTATCTATTCTAACGACATCTACTCCTCCAGCAGCCCCTTCCAAGCGAATATACTTACACCTGAACAAAGCTGACTGAAATAACTTACGTAACTTCTTTTCTGACTTTCCCTGGGTAAATTACTACCTCTTATGGGGTGATGCTTCTGTCTCCACCAAACGTATAGCATAGGTTATTCTTGCGGGAATGGAAGCATTTATCCCCTCTTCCTCCAAGACTACCTCTTCATCCAGTCCATGATTCAACCGTTCCTGTTCTGAGGCCATTCAGGCAAGGGATCAGGATTATCGGGTCTGGAAAAGCTCTCCTTCTTCTGGCTCCCACTCAGCTTTTATCACCGCCCGTAATCGCCGCAAGCACGTTATCTGTGAAGCGAAGCGTTCCTTCATTCAAAGGAAGTGCGATAACCTCTTCTCGTCATCCACTGATAGGTCTTTCTGGTCTTTAGCCTCGGGCATCTCTCACAACTTCTGTCGTCTACTTTTCCTTCACTTATCCGCTCTGACGGTAGTAGAGCTGTCACTCCCACAGAAAGCAACTCTCTTTGGTTCCCGTTTCTCCTCTAACTCCACCTTGGATGACTCTAACATTCCCTCACCCACTGATGTTCCTCTTACTAACCTATGACTCTTCCTGTAATCTCTTTTCGGACCGTCCGGAAAGCTCTTCTTTCTTTGGACACAAGCAAGGCTTATGGTCCAGATGGCATTCATCCCCGTGTACTGAAAGAGTGTGCTTCTGAACTTGCACCTGTGTTTGTTCCCCTTATCCGTTTCTGTTTGAAGAACAAAACTTTTCCTTCTCCTTGGAAACATGCTTTGATGCATCCCTTCCCCAAGATGGGTGACCGTTCTGACCCCTCTGACTTTGACATACACCATTTCTATAGACTTTGTATCCCTCCTTAACTCCCACATCCTTAAACACTTGGAAAATCACAGTCTTCTCTCTGATTACCAGTATGGCTTCCGTAAGGAGAGATCCACTGGCGATATTCTTTCCTATCTTATTAGCGTCTGGTCATCATCCCTGAAAGATTTTTGGAAGTCAAGTGTAGTTGCCCTTAACATAACTAAGGCTTTTGACAGGGTGTGGCATCCGGGTCTCATCTCTAAGCTTCCCTCTTTTGGCGTTCCTAACTCACTTTGCTCCTTCATATCTAGCTTTCTCTCCGGCCGATCTATCTCTGTGGTTGTTGATGGATCAGCCTTCCGCCTTTTCTCCAACTACAGCGGTGTCCCTTTAGGTTCTGTCCTATCTCCTACAATTTTTCTCTTTTTTTCAACGAAAACATCTCCTTTTCAAATAATCCAATGCACTCATACGCTGACAACTCAACACTGCATTCATCCGCATCCTTCAATTCTGCTCCTTCTTCTATCACTCGATCTGCATCTCGTCTTGACACAGCTTCAGTAAACTGAGACTTGGACAGGATATCTCAGTGGGGTACACAAAATCTAGATAAGTTTAATGCCTCCAAAACAAAATATCTACCCATCTCTCTCTCTCGAAAGCTCCTCACATATGAGTCCTCGCTACAGTGACAATGAGGAGAAAATAAGACAGTGCGTGATGGTGTATTTTTTTCTTTTATTCTAAAGTTAGCTGAGACGGTACGGGCAGCTGAGGCCCATATCAGGCCATCCCATTAACGTTATATATATATATATATATATATGTACCCTAGCATGAGCCAGGTACATATTTTATCGACCAACCCCTAGGGGTGAATGAACAGCTGGGTTGACTGTGGACCGACTGCCCCAACCAGGATTCGAATCTATGCGCTCGACCCTGGGCGGCCCATGAATGCGTCACGGTCAGGAACGCTAACCGCTACACCATGGGAACATTCCATGTATAATCATATCCAAGTTATCACCTTTGGGAACATCTCAGAGTAGTTTTCCTCACCCTGGTGAGGACTGTACTTGTCTTTAAACCCCATGATCTTAACAGCACATTCCTCTCAACATATTTGTACTTATAAAGAATCCGCTTTAAGTTTTATCATCTTCTAAAGTATCAGCCAATAAGCGTGTATCTATCTCCTCAGAATATAATAACCACAGTTGTACAACTCGTCATAAGCTGCAGGTAGTATCTAAGGGAAAGAACTTATGTTTCCTTCTCATTCACAGACACTCTCAAAAGACTTTGGACATCAAAAGACTCCTGCTGGCAATATCGCGAGAACAGGATGCACAAAACGGACAGCTTTTGATATTATGTTCTCACAAGAAAGAGTTGTTGTCAAACTGAGATAAGGATATTCTGTTTAAGTATAATGAGTACACAGGCGACCATAAAGAAACTTACAAACCTGAAGGAATTCATTTATGTCAATGATTTACAAAAGAAATGACAAAAGGCAGTGAAATCTTTAAATACGCGACTTTAAGGGAGAATTAAACTCAAGCAGCAGGTGAAGGAATGGGTCTTTGCATACTTATATGAAATAATGTGTTCAAGGATTACATACACATCAGTAAAGTAATTGTAAAAAACAATAATTGATAAGGTAATCACGGAAGAAAGTGCAAAGAAAATACCAATTCAGTGCTAAATAGGCAAGAAAGCGTTACTATGGAATAACCAAATGAAACATAAGTATGGCTTAATGGCAAGTTCAGAGGTTGAAAATATAATGTTCAGGTTAAAGAACGGAGGTGTTTCTACATATGTAATAAAAGTTTGCTCTTACAGGAATTTTCCGCAAGAAAGTGAAATCAAAAGAAACATACTGACCGTACTTTACGTACAAGTCGAAAGACAAACGCAGAAGTGGCAAAGTTCACTTGAAAGAAAACGACGTTGGACGAGGAGAGAAATCTGCAGTAGAATCCAGCAGAGGGACCAGCACGACAGGACAACAAATTGGATTGGCTTTTGCAAAGTAATACAAAAATCATCGAACAGATCATAAAACAATTCAGCTTTTATACTCATGTTGACATCGTTATTCCGTACCAGACACCAAAATGTTATGGCACAGGTCCGTATGACCCCAGCAGTCCGGCCCCTCCTCTAGTTACATTCAATTTCCAGCAGGCAACAGCAATGGCTCCCGTGGGCGGCATGTGTGTGTGTGTCATTCAAGCGAACGGCCAAATATGTATTGAAACCTCGGGACCTCGGGAACCATACAGCTGCACATAACCTTCCCAGCGGTTGTTACATTCCATGACGTATTGTAATTTTCCTTGTCACAACATTTAGGGAAGGGCAGTTGTAACAATAGTTCTATAACGACGACTGTCATAATTTTTGGTTCTACTTACCGTGAGACAGCGGAGCGTGGTTAGTGTTATTTTGTCAACAACAGATGTATGATTCCTATCAACAACAGATGTATGATTCCTAAACTTAACCATCACTTTTTACAAGACAGTTCCTTTCCTTCACCGTCACCAGTACAATACGGTTCACATCTTCCACCATCACCAGTACAGTATGGTTCACTTCCTCCACTGTCACAAGTACAGTATTCACATCCGCCGCCATCACCAGTACAGCATGGTTCACATCATCCACTATCACCAGTACAGCATGGTTCATTACTCCACCGTCACCAGTACAGTATGGTTCACATCCTCCATCGTCACCAGTACAGCATGGTTCATATCCCCCATCGTCACCAGTACAGTATGGTTCATATCCTCCATCGTCACCAGCACAGTATGGTTCACATCTTCCATTTTCACCAGTACAATATATTTCACATCCTCCATTGCCACCAATACAGTATGGTTTACTTCTTCCATCGTCACCAGTACAATATGGTTCGCATCCTCCATTGTCGCTAGGAAAGCATGGTTCACATCCTGTACCATCACCAGTATGGTTTGCATCCTTCACTTTCACCAGTAGAGTATGCTTCATATCCTTAACCATCACCAGCAAAGCATGGTACATATTCTCCACCAACACCAGTACAGCATGGTTTACAACGACACCCGTAGCTGTCTCGAATTTATTGATGATAAGTTTGAGAAGATATTTTCTATTGTATCCAAGTTAAAACACCCTATACCTTTCACTGATACGCCCCTTAAGTTGGCAAAAAAATAATTTCACAGAGTTAAATCCAAACCTCTCCTTGATGCTAAGTGTCTTTAAGTGATGATCTTACATTACTTCCCAGGTTGCTTAGATCCTTAATGTAAATGTAGCCCATAGCAATAACAATACTATAAAGGATGTCGATCAAAAACTAATCAGAAAATTCTGAGGGCTGTGTTTACAGAATCCCTTGTAAAAACTGTAATATGTTTTATGTTGGGCAGACAGGTAAGGATATTTATGTTGGACTTGAGCAACTTAAATGCACTATAAAAATAGGACAAGAATCAAATGCTTTTTTAAATCATGCTAAAAATTATGACCATTGTATTTTCTGGAGTAACGCTCATTCAGTTATCAACTGTAACTCCTTTACCACGAGAAATATCAATGAATCTTCTATTTTTGAATACACAAAGAACTGTAGCATTAATATTAGTGAAGGTCTATACAAACTGGAAAGCTTTGTGGTTTGCAAAATTTGTATACAGCTCCCTTTCTTGTCCACATAATACTCATTTTATGAAAGGCATGATGCCAGACCCGAACAACCCAATCCGGTAACGCTTGTTTCCCAATGGCGTCTAAGCTACGTCTCTTCTTTGTGTATTAACTGACTTTTCTATGTCTTCCATCTCATTCTTGTATCTCCCCTGACGATGTGATCATTACACGAAAGTGCGCTTGGGAACTTATCGTATTTCATTTTCCTCGCTTTTTTTTTTTTCTTTTTTTATATA
>JAYMFT010105760.1:0-13646 GCA_038088735.1 Panulirus argus
ATATATATATATATATATATATATATATATATATATATATATATATATACATACATTACTGACGTAGCTCCACTGCACACAAGCCTGTGTCATTTGTGTGACAGGTGGGCCTCAAATGACAATAACAACAGTAACGCCCACAGCCTGGGGGTCACGTGCCCAGCTGGATATTAAACAGTAATGACCCATTGGCTCACCTGCACTTCTTTATTACACAGTTTCTTCGCCATAGATCAACACTAATTAGCAAAGTTCAAGAATATTTTTAGCAATGCATTCTACCCTCAGAGTGATAAAGTTTGTAATATCAAACGATATAACTACGTTGTTCTGAGTTAAAATGGTAGTCAGTCTAAGATCTTAGCTTGAATATGAAATCAAATTAGAAAGAAATTGTTAAAGACTTTCTTTCTATCGCTGTGGCAGAGTGTTGTGGCATCAGCCATGTCTGCCTGGCAGCCTTTCTGACAAGATAGGCAAGTATTTACGACAACTGATCTAGCACACATACATACACTATACACACACAATCATGCACATCAATTTACACATATACAGTTAAACACGTTAAAAACATAAACATGCACATACCTACACGAAAGACACATATATACATAAATACATATGTGTATATCAGCAAACACATATCTACATGAAAAACACAAACATGCACAATTGCAGAGTTATGTGAACAAACACCTACACATACGAACACAACATACAAACACATTTTTATACAATCACATACATGTATAAACACACACACACATAAACACACACACACACACACACACACCATCCGTCATAGGCGTGAAGGTACACAAGAAGGTGTAAGTATGAGGGGCGCATCAGCGCGGCCCGGCTGACTGTGGGAGGCGCCAGGACGACTCTATCATCCCCCGTCATGACCAGGGGAGAGGTGGGAGGGGGGGGGGATGGGGGTAGCTGGTATTAAGGTGTTGCAGGTCGCGTCCGCCGGCCAGCAGGACACAGCCAGAGACACTGTGATAACTCCACCCCCTGGCGGGCGGCGCGCTCACCCCCAGGGTGGCCCCTGTGTTAAGTGGACACCCCGCAGGCCGCCCGCACGCCCCGCTACCCTTTACCCCCCTCCCTTCCCCCTCCCCTCCCCTCCCTCCAACATCTCCCCCTCCGTACTCTCCTCCCTCCCATTACCACCACTACTACTTACCCCCTTCCTACCACCACCACCGCCACCGCCACTGCCCCCACCATCAATGCCTTGTCACCCCTTTTGCCCACATCGCCACTGATTCCTCATCAGCTTAAGTAGCATCCCCATCCATTCTCGGCGCCATTTCATTAATCCCTTTCTTGCATACGTTTATAGTCGGGTACTGAGAGTGGTGTTGCAAGTGGGGAGATTTGGGAAGCGCTCGCTGGGTGAGACAGGCAGGGGAGTGCCGGCTACTGTGCGACAGGCAGAGAAGTGTTAGGGAGCGTGCGACAGACGAGGAACTGCTAAAAAGAGTAGGTAAATGTCGTGAAGAGTGCGACAGGTACTGAGTGTTTGGTATAGTGTATGGCAGTGGGAAGGGCGCGACAGGCAGGGAAGGGATGGGAAGGGCGCGACAGGCAGGGAGAGGCTGAGAAACGTGCCTCAGAAACGAAAGTGTTTGAAGAAGTGTGAGAGGCAGGGAGGTATCAGAAGGCGTGCGGCAAACAGGGATGTATTGGGAGGATTACGACCAACAAGGGAATAGTGCGACAGAAACTAGGTTGCTAGAAAATGCACAGCAAACACCAAAATGCTAGGAAAGAGTTGAAACAGGCAGAAAGGTGCTGAGAAGGGTTCGGAAGACAGGATGGCATTCATGCAACTGTTGCAAGGCACTAGGTGCTGGGGGAGGCGCAACGAACAAGAACTTACTGGAGGAGATGCAACATGCATGGAGGAACAGGTACCGCCGGCAGAAAGATGCTGTGTGGCGTATGGCATGTAGGGGTGTACCAGGAGTGTGACAGACATGGATGTAGCCTACGTAAAGGGTCGTGATAGACAGGGAGTTCCTGGTGAAGAGACGTACAGGATGGCAGGTGTAGAGAGGTGACTGATGGGAAAAGGAGTTAACAAGGAGGACTGTGGCACCGAGAGACGTCGTGGGAGAGGTGCGACAGGCGAGGAGGTACTGAAGCAGGGCGTGATAAGACAGCTAGATGTTGGGTAGGGTGCGAGACGTACCGGAAGGGGTGAAATAGCCAAATAGTTCCCGAGAGGGATGCAGCAAGTCCTGAAGTGGAGAGAGGTGGTCGAGGAGTAGTAAGGTGGAGGTGAGGGGATGCACTCCACGAACCTTGTCGAGTGTCGAGACAGCCACTGAGACTCGCCTCATGCCTCCCAGTTCTGTGAAATAAGGAAAATAGCACTTGTAACTTTCTTTGATTATAAATCAAAACGGCCGATCAGATTTGTTCTAGCAAAACAGCAACAAGTACCAGAGACCTGGCAGGATCTTCAAACGCACAACCAGAAATCTCATCGACCTGCAAATACCTTGAATCACTAAGATGGTGTGCGTGAATAGTGGAGGTGGGATAAGATTTGTCTTGGGTGAGGTTGGTGTTGTGTATGGCAAATACGAAGCACATGTGAGTCTGCAGGTGCACAGTGTGTGTGTGTGTGGTGTTATTGGTAGGTAATTTCCCTGCCTGGCCAAGTCAAGTTATGATTTTCATTTGCATAAGAATGATTGCAACATTCCGTTGTGGTTGACCAGGACAACGATAAAATTCGCCGAGCATCTCAATAATTTGCCCGGCCGCCTCCAGCCCAACCAGTGAACTCCGATCCTCCACAACACCACGCTGAGCGCCTTACGAAGTTTCAGCTCTCTTCATCGTAGTGTGGCGCTTGTAAGAACGCTTTATGACACAGAACTACATATCAGTACGGCACAACATATAGCAATACACTGTAGCACACCACAACAGCGGGAAGACAGGCGCAACACACCACGTGACACGGCTGTACACCATAAACCACGGTGTTACATGAGAGTGTATCAAAATGCATTTCATCGTCAGTTGATGTACTCAAACACCTTACGTTAGGCAGCACCACACCATGATACATCCCAACATACGACAATACACTGGAGCACATGACATTACGTAAATGTACAAGTACAATGTAACACAAAGTATCTACGTATAACAGAGACCAAATCACATGAAAATATATACAAAATCACATGGAAGCACACCACAACACACCACATCGCACTACATATCACGGAAGTGTACTACAATACTCTACGTCACATAGAAGTACACTGTAACACCCTACAACATATGGAAGTGTATTACAACCTCTTATGTAACGTGGCAGTACTCTGTAACACCCTTCATCATATGGAAGTACAATAAAACATCCTATGTAACATGGGAGTACACTGTGACACGCTACATTACATGAGAGTACACAACAATCCACCCCTACATTGTACCTGGCGACTGCACGATGTTATATAACACAGAGACACACCACAAAACAATACATCTCTCGGAAAACTTTTACATCCGACTACGTTCTAAGGAAACACAGCAACACAATACATTATATAAATGATTGCAACACACTTCTTGGAAGTAGCCAAAACGCATTACACAACAGAGCAGAGAATTGTTGACCATTACATCAAGTGGAAATACTATGCACTACATTACCACACCTAGAGATATACTGCAACACAATACAACACATGGATGACGATGTATCACTTAGAAATGCACCCCAGTATGCGACAGTCATAGGGGGAAACACTGCAACACATTGCGTCACATGAAGGTACAGTACAACGTACAACAGTGCGTATCAACAAATCAACGCACACCAAAAGATATACAAGTGTACTTCAACGCTATAAAACCTCCCACGTTCTCACAACAGACAAAATATACTGTATTTCCAAATAGCACTGTGCACTACATTTTATTTCTTATCAGATCACATTGCTACACCCCAAATGCACTCGCTAGGAGAGTGTATTGCTGGTGTAGACGACATCGCATCAATACAATACAAACGAAGCGGCGTGTCTTGGCTTCTCATTAAAGCTAATGGAGACGTCAGACTCATGGTAGAGTTACCACACAGAACTGAAACGCAGAATTATTAAGCAATGAAGAAAGATCGTAACTGTAATAAAGTCTAAAGACAGAGAAGAGAAAAAGAAAACCATTAACAGAAGAATAAAAGAAATCGTTAAGTAGGGAGTAAAGAAGTACAATAAGAATAGAAAGCTAAACAATGAAAATTGGAAGCAGCGAGAAGTGAAGAAGAGAAAGAAGAACAGGAACAGGAAGAAGAAGAAGAAGAAGAAAAGAAATAAATAAAAGAAGAAGAAGGAGAAGTGGTAAAAATGATGGAAACTAAAGATGAGGAAGAGAAAAAATGAGTGACATGATGCTGTCATGAGGGTGATGGCGGCGAAAGACGGTAGAAATGAATAATGAGGAGGAGGAGGAGGAGGAAAGAGGAAGAGGAGGAGGAGGAGGAGGAGGAAGGAGGAAGAGGAGGAGGAGGAGAGGCAGAAAAAGTTGGAAAAAGTAACAAAAAACAGGAAATAGTAAAAGTACAGTGATGCCAGGCGAGCCCACCCTGCCTTACGCGCAGGTACTTGCGTACACGGTTCCGAGAAAGGCGTAGTAAGCTGCACCAACACGCGTAAAGTGCGTCATCTGATCCCTCACGGTAACACCTGCGCGCGCAGGGAACCAGCGTAGCATCACCAACGGCAACAACAACAATATAAACCAACAACTCGAACAATACTGCATAAGACGTTGTATCAATTGGATGTATATCGCTACACGCTACAGCACACTGTATACTTATATCCTAAACACTACAGCACACTGTGTACTGTATTGTTGCACACTACATCATATGACAAGATGGGAGCAGTACACTGTAACACGCTACATTACTTTGAAACACACTGAACCATACTACATCGCATGTAAATACAGTATAGCGCACCAAATCATCATCTTCATCAACAGAGACATCAATACCCGTTATGTATGTTGTTGATGCAACAATAGCCCTGCTACAGCAACAACAAGAACAAGAACATGAACAAAATCAAGAACAACCTGTACTTCATCCTCAGCGACTCTTATTACTACAACTGTTACTACCAATACTACAACAACTATAACTGTGATAACTACAGTACAATGGCAGCTTCAAATTCTCTTCCTGAGTCTAAATGTGTCCAGAAGGATATTACACTTTCTACTATTAACACTCATATTGTTACCAGGTTAATACTATTACTACTGATATTACAATCATTTACGTTATATCTGCCACTACTGATATTACTCTCAGTATTACACTCACTGCTGTCAATATTCACTCTAATGGTAATGCCACAAATGGAGCAGCATGACTGGCTGAGTCGGCTGCTGGTGGCACCTCCAACATCACCCATACATCTACGTACTGGAATCAGTTCCACCTCCGTTTCAGCTCCTTCTAAAAGTGCACGTTCGAAAAGTTGTTAGAAGGAACACAACCATCACCAGAGTCATAGTGGGAAATATAGGGAATACGCTTGTGGTAATGACATACAACATTAGCGCTTAAAACAGAAACATGTCAAGAAATTCCCGAAAAACTTGGTATTTCCACCGGCGTGAAAGTGCTGTGAGGAAGCAGCATCTTGCTCATACCCCAGGACATTCCCCCTCCTCCTCCTCCTCCTCCCTCAGCCCCTGGCGTGAGAGGGGCGTTGGCGTGGAGCGAGGGAAACATGGTCATAACTTGTGGCACATGCACAGTCGTCTCTTCACACTCCTTCTTTACAAAGGCGACGGGCGTGAGGCACAGGAGGCAGAGAACGCACTTTATCATACACAGAGATGTAAGGGAGCCGCTTACTGCACCTTATTTTATACTTTATAGTTCTCCAAATTTATAGCTTATCTATCAAAAGCTTATATAAGAAATATCGCTGTTTTGTGACAAGAGGGTCGGTACCTGAGTCCGCTAGTTGGTCTGGGTGCGGAGAGAGAAGACGGAGGCAGGGGGCACTCCTTCATAACTTACCACGTGTGGCAGCTGCCGCCACCACACTCTGCCACACCCCGGCACCTGCCTTCTGTCATACACCGTATCTTGTCGCAAGTCTTGCCTGACAGTTTCACGTGTTCTTTTTTTCCCTCCCGCTGTTTGATGTTTTGACTTTGTTCTTTTCACCGTTTGACGGAGCAGATAATATGGGGCGGTTTTCATGAAAGGAGAAGGTTGGGAATGGTGATGGCGACTTGATATGCCAACTTTTTATTTTCCCTCTCGTTAATTACTCCATCATGACTCCAGTTATTATACGCTAACTTATTCTTTATTTTTTCACTCATCTTTGTCACTGCACGTACGTTTCTGTCTCTCTTATAAACAGCAGCTGTTTGTTTTATTGTCCTCTATTTCTCCTGAAATTCGTAGTGTTGGTGTTACTGATTACGCACTACGTCTTCATCATCGTATATTTTCCTATGCCTCGTCATGTTCTTGAGATCTTTGTCTCTTTACTCTTCAACGTTTCCACTCTTATTTCCCTCTGGAAATCTCATTCATCTTCGCCATTGTCTGTCCAACAATTAAAACATCATTGTACCCACACGTGTTGTGGCAGATGTATCACTCTGATTTTCTGTGTATGTTTGTCGTTTGTTCGCTCCCGTCTTCCGAAGTCTTTAGGAAAACGCTCAGAAATCTGACACACAGACTAGCGTTGACTACTGCCCGTAAACTGTCCCATTTTGCTTAACAGTTGCCCTTCGACGAATGTATGAATGAGAGACTGACCCGCCCAGGCCACCTTTATACACAATTTCTTCTGCTTCACAACATATATTGGAAGCAGTCAGAAAGGACGAACGTCTCGGTGTAATAGTACAGCTGACCAACCCGGAGACGCATAATTGATCAACTGTAATACCTTACTCCCGGTTACATAGTTTGATTCTTGTATTGTTTGAGTCACTCTAAACGCTCCATGTGTTTTCCAGTTTGGAACAGTACATTGCCACGGAAGCTAATTTCACTGCGTGAGTCCTGACATTCACTTATCGGTTCCCTTCTTCCCTGCGTAGTGCATCAACCTCACACTTAACAATGAAACAACGAGTCTGACGGTAGACTGTCTGAGAAAAATAAGTGATAGAAAACAGCATCTCTCACGCATGTTTCGGATTACCTTTCTCTCTTAGCACCACGTTTTCAGATCACTCTAGCATTGCGCTCACAACGAACTCAATGAAGGAAGTAACAATTCTACGATGGAAGAAGAATATTTTATGGTTGTTCAGATGCGATCAATACCAGTGCTTGTGTCAGTGTTCGTAAAGGAACTCAAAAGAGTTTATATGAAGAGCGTAAACAAGCGCATAAACATATAATGCAACAGACTTACAAACATATTGCACAGCAGACAAGAACAACAGAAATATACAGCGCAACAGACGAGAATATACAGAACAAAAGACATTCAGACTCATATACGTACGTATAAATATTAGCACCTCTCCTGGCGCTCTCTCCCAGTACGCCTCCTCCCCTCCTCCTCCTCCTCCTCCTCCCCCAGCAGCAGGTGTGGGCGAGGCAGCGGGTGACGGGTGAGCATTACATGATGTATTGAGGGGAATGTGAGACACAGCATGATGAGGTATGAGTGATGAGGAAGCATCTGGCCTCCGTCAACCAGACAGGGGTTGATCTTAGCAGCAGCAGCAGGGAGGGAGGAAGGAGGATGTGAGATGAGTTGGGAATGAGGTGAGTGCCGGAGCTGAGGATGAAATGAGGGCTGGGGGTTGAAGTGAGCGGCCAGGAGGGTATGAGGTGTAGGGGACAGGCTGTAGTGTGGCTTGGTGAGTTAGGGTCGAATGCTTCTGGAGTGTGTTGGCCACAGGCGTACCTGTGGTGATGGAGGGTTATGGGGTATGTGTAGGTGTAATAATGTCCGAGCATGGTGTGCGTGTGTGGGGGAGGGCGGGTATAATACTGATGTGGTGTGGTGGGCGTAAATGTAGTAATGCTGAGATGCTGAAGGCGTCGCATTGGTGGTGGTGGTGGTGGTGGTGGTGTGTGTGTGTGTACACATTATGGTGCTCGGGCAGGGTATAGTAAATTTTAATGAGGTTGGAGTGTATTTGTATGTAACTGTGGTTAGGTGAAGATGTGGGGGGTGGATTTGGGACGTTACCAGGGTGTTGGCTGTGCAGGACTGATGTGTGTAGTTGAGGTGACTGTGTGGTGGAGATGTCAGATGTGATTACACAGAGATGGTCTGGGTGTAAAAGTAGTGAGTGTAGGTTCTGGTGGGGCGTGATGGGTGCTAGTGTGATACTGTTGGTGTGGAATGAGGATAAGCGCAACGTCGTTTGGGTATGGCGGATGTAAGTGTTAAAGATCGAGCTGGCGGGTGGATCGTGAAAGTGCTGAGGACACTGGCGGTGTACCTGTGATGATGGCCAGGTATCACTGGTGTACATGCTATGATTCTGGAGAGTGTGGATGGTTTGTGAATAACGACGGCACTTTGTGGTGAATATAGGAGAAGTGAAGCGAGACTGTCATAGGTGTTTGTGTAATGAAGATGGGTTGTGACTTGTGTAAGTGTGATGATGCTAGGGCTGGTTGGGTGTGGGTGCTATGATGTTGGATTCTTGTGGGTGTGGCTATGACGATACTGGGCTGTGGTGGGTGTGGTTGTGAAGATGCTGAAGTGTACTGATTGTAGTTTACTGATTTATAAGTGTGATGCGTGAAGTCCTTGTGATGTAGGAGTGTCAGCTTAGTGTTTGTGAGGTGTGCTGGGTGTAGGAATGATAATGCACGCGGAAGTTGTGTGAGCAGTGCTGGGGTGAGGCGGTAGTAGGTATACTGATGCTAGGGCGTGGTGGATGTACATGTATTGCTGCTTGGAAGAGGTGGAAGTACACTTAATGCTGCTGAGGTATTGAGAAGAGTTTTACTCCACAAAAGTTGAGAGAATTATCTCAGCCGTGGAAGTGGTTGATGTGCGAGAGCCGGCCATGGATGGAGAACGTTTGATGTGGAAGAGTCGGCCGCAGAAGGAGAATGCTCTTAGGGTCAGAATTGGTAGGTTATGGGGGAGAGAACAGCTCCCATCACGACCCGAGATAAATTCTGACCACCGGCAGGGTGAAAGGTTTACTTTAGGCAAGACATTACCTTTAAAGGGAAGAATGTTACCTTATAGGGAAAAAAATCCACTGGGGAAAAAGTAAATTGTTAACGCCAGGAAAAGTGTTACTATAAAACTTAGGAGAGTTTTTGATCGTTGAGTGAGGATATGTGAGGAGTGTGTGAGAACATAAGATTTCCTTTTGGTAAGAGAGAAAGTTTATTATTTATGAAAAATTAATCTTGGGAAAGAAAAGCATCGCCTCGGAAGGAAAAGCAACCTAAAGGGAAGAGAATGATGCTCTTTTGTTGATGTGTCGTACCATAAAAAGATTGCCTTAAATTCCTTCTCAGGCGAGGCAAGCGACCAGGAAGACATGAACATCAGTCCTGAGCTAACCAAGGTAGGGATTATGGGCCGCCGATGAGACAGGAGGAGCAAAGCCGCCCTGAACCTGCCCCATCAGTCATCCTGAGCCGCACACATTATACCCACTGCCTACACACCACCTCATAACCTATCGCCACCATCTCCCACTTTGGGTACCAAAAGCACAGAGGGAAAAAAAACGCAAAAATCAAGAGCTATGGAACGATCTATGTAAATGCCGCACAAGGCGTTTGATGTTCTCAGTAAAAACAGATAAGGCGTGCAATAACCCGACAAAGTATGTAATATATTATGGAGCGCATACACGCTTTAAGATATTTACTATAACATATGAGTATCTCAAAAGATTAACGCACGTTGCTCAGAGTTCCAAATTGCCAGGCGCAACATTACGGAAAATATAGATTATGTGCAGTTCAAAGGGCTTGGCAAAAGACGATCAGACAACGGGACTCAATCTTAACTTCAGCGTTTCTGAGCCATATTTCCAGATCAAAGAGCAGACGTTTGTTTGACTTGTATATAAAGTCGTGTTGGAGAGAGAGAGAGAGAGAGAGAGAGAGAGAGAGAGAGAGAGAGAGAAGATTGTTGGACTACTAATCAAATAGACATAAAGGCATATAGAGGGACAGGCCAGACAGGTAAACACACACACGCACACACACACACACACACACACACACACACACACACACACAAATATAAAGGACAACACAATCATATCTGAATAACCAGACAAACATAATGAACGACTTACGGTGTTTGAAAATAACGCCAAGAGAAAAGATTTTAAGAAGAATAGCCAAAATAAAAGATGAACAAGGATGCATTATCATATATGCGTAAACAAGTGTTATATATTGTCTCCTCTCCCAGGGACCATTCTTGCCAAGAGGGAATACGAGAAAAAATATGACCAAGAATTAACAGATGAGGAATAGATGAGATATGGATTATCTAGAATAAGATCAAGTGTAACAGATGCTAGAAAGAAAGGTGGAAGGAGAGGGGAGATAAGTTATAAGATATACGGCGTTGTTGAGATGAGGAATGGACGAAGTAAGTGTAAATCATAAGGTCAAAACCTCCTTGAAAAATAGCTAGATGGAGAGAACATGAGGAGGTACCGCAGAGGGCAATGTCCACCAGACAGAGGGAGGGTGAGATGGAGGGAGAGGTGAGGGATGGAGCAGTGGGCCGTGGTGCGGGAGTGATGGAGTGGTCAGGCCTTAGATTTATTCACCTCACACCTTCGCTGCCCCGCTCGTTGAAAAACTGATTATTTTCCCTTCACGGTGCTCTTTCCCCTGCCAGCTACACTTCTTCCCTGGTGGACACGCTGCGGCGGTCGCTACTGCTGTATCCCCAGCTGCTGCCTCTCTCTCTGCTGCGCTTCTGTTGCTGCATGAGAGAACAGTCTCAATGATTCATACTCACTTCGGCGCACCGTTTTCTGCCGTCGTCTAAATGTGCTTCCTCTGCTCGACAAACGTAACTGCAAGAGCGGAGTTTACCTCCCTGCTGGCCCAGCAGTCTGAACCTGCTTCCCTAATGGTACACATAAGCGTTGTTGCTCAGCCGTTCCGTCATTACCTCTGCTCCTCACCAACCTTCCTGCGCATTATGATTTGTTGCTACACTGACGCCGACGATTGAAAAGAAACTGTTTGTCCATATTATGTATTGTCATGTATGAATCACTCCATAATCTGTCTCTATCTTACTTGTATCGACCTCCTCCCTCTGCGGCCCGGTCACTTTCTGGCATTATACAGTCACTTTCCCTTCACTTACCCATATTACACTGTCATCATCACCTACTGCACGGTCATCCCTCTTGCAGGACTCATCTTTCCTATCTATAACGTCCCCTTCCCATTATCAGCCGTCTTCTTCAGCAGTTATGCTGTCATCTTCTTTCCAGCACCACCAACTGATTTCAACTTTCCCCTTGTATCTCATACCTTTTCTCCGCCCTCTTATTATCATAGGCCAACAATCATTTGTCTTCGCCTTTCTGTTCACTCTATGACTGACTCCTTTATTTCGAGCGACTCCAGCAAACCTGTCATATGACATGCCCTGTGTATTCTTACCTGCGTCTGCTCTTTTAAGTATTATCACACATATGCACACTTTCACACACATAGTCAGTCATCCAGACACACACAAATTTACACGCAAACCTGAACAAAAAAAAGAGGAACTGGCATATGATGATATAATGCTACACACACACACGCACACAAACAAACAAACAAACACACACAAGCATTCGTTCATAGGAAGTTCAGCAGTAACCCACATACCCAGGCAGAGACACACAACTAAATATAAAGACTAAGTCGAGCGCTGTGGGCGATGCTGATAACCTCAAGTTTATCAGTTAAGGCTTCCAGCGGCCCGGGCACCACCAGCTCCTCCCAGCCCCAGACTTCCATGGGCGGTGACTTTCACAACTTCTGCAGTGAAGTTTGGCATGGGTGCCTTAAGTCTACTCGAGTTCACCGAGATTCTACGTGTTTATGAGACAGAATAATTACTTAGGCTCCGTCACATCTGCAGGATTATTACTTTATTCAAACAAAAAGCATGTGGCACTTTCAGTGTGTGCTTAAAAGTGAGTAATAGATATGGAAAAATATATAGATATATAGATGGAGAGGAAGAAAGATGCAAAGTCTGATATGATGATTAAGCAGTGAACCTTACAAGATGTGACTGCAATGATTTGCTGGTAACGTCGACTATAAATCTTATAGGTACAGTCATCATAAATGTCAAGAATACTATGAGAATTAGCAACAAGAATTTGACGTCAATACGCAGTCAGTGTCTCTCACCATCAGAGAGATAAGTAAGGTTTTGGGAGACATCAGGCACATCACTTACTTTAATAGACTATATATGTAAGTAGTGGTATGCTATTCTATAATTTTTATGCTTTACGGAACCCTAATAACTGTTATCACAAATTCCTCGCTTGATATTTTCTCTTTATGTTCATCTTATATATATATGTATTCTAAGGCTCCTCATCTGTTCCTGAGGCCACTTGTCCGTCATGGACTCGAACCCTGGCCCGTTAGATTTGAGGCTCACAGTGCATACCACTGTCCAACGAGGCCCGTGCATGTATTACTGCCGTTTATGAATACTATTTGCGGGCCCCAAGGAGCGAGTTTTGCAATAGTGTCGCCATGCTGTGTACATGCACCATGTCTATACTGCCACGTGTCCGCGCGCGCACACACACACACACACACAGACCGCAGCGTAAGCCAGGTACCCATTTATGGACCAGTCCTAAGGGAAGGATGAACACCTGGACTAAGTATGGGCCGATTGTTGAGCCCAGGGTTCGAACCCATGCAGGCCCAACCTTGGGCAGACCCATGCTGACCCACAGTCAGTAATGCTACGATACGGACACTCGTATTTCTTTTCCCTTTGTTGGTAAATAATCCTATCAATTGCAAGGCTGATTAAGACTGTCAAGGCCAAGTTATTAGCACAACCCGAAACTCCATAAAACCTTCAAAGATAATTCAAAGACCACGCCCGCTCTCACTGTGTTTGTGTGTGTGTGTTGCAGTCATGTCACTCCTCCTCTATCGTGTGAAGTTGACGGATGTTTATGTGGCCTTCTCAGTCTTCCCCTAGGATGCGTTCCTCTTTATAAGCCTTGAGTATTTCTGCGCGTGTGTCTATATGTGTGCGTATTAATGTCTTTCTTGTTGTGTTCATATGCGTCTATGTATGTGTGTGTGAGTATGGTTATAAAATAGGAAAGTGACCTATTTTTGATCTGGATTGTCAAGTGAATATATATGTTTGTTAAAGAGGCTTAATGGTAGAAGCGAGGACCTTAGGTACAACTTAGATTAAAGCCACTCATTCAAAGAACAATTGAAAATACCGTACTCCTTACACACACACATACACACACACACAAACACACGCACACACACACACACACGCACACACACACACACACACACAAGAAGCTCCGTGAAATATAACAGCTAAGTAGAAAGTCAACTTTAGACCTAATACGAGAGAAATATACGTGTACATATA
>JAYMFT010105771.1:0-13646 GCA_038088735.1 Panulirus argus
TAAAGCGGGAAACAGCGAATATGTATGGAAAAAAAAAAAAAAATATATATATATATATATATATATATATATTTGTCATTTTCCACGTTAGCGAGGAAGAGTCATGAGCAAAAGTCCACTCTCTAGCTGTCATGTATAATGTAACGAGAGCAGATCCCCCTCTCTACTACCAAGTGTAGCAGACCTTTCCATGGTTTCCCCCGGCCACTTTACATACCATGGTTCAGGCCATGGACAGGAAGTCGTCCTCCGCATACAGCATCGCTCCAATTCGCTCCATGCCTTACACGCCCCGCACCTTCCTGCAGGTTCAGGCCCCAAGCCCTTAAAGCACCTTTCACTACATCCTTCCAACTTCCCCTTGTTTCCTACTTTTCCTTGTTCCCTTCACTTTTGACACGTATATCCTCTTAGTCAATCTTTCCTCAATCATTCGTTCCATATGTCCAAATCATTTCATCACACCCTCTTCAGTTTTCTCATAGATACTCCTCTTCCTACACATTTCTTTCTTACCCTATCATTTCTCACTTGATCAACCTTCCTCATAAAACACATCCAGTCAGCATCAACGGGACGACGCTACCATCAAACGAACCAATTTTTGCCATTAAAAACAGCGACCTCTCTTTCCACACATTCTTAACGTGCCCAAGATCTTTGACCCCTCACCCACCATGTGGCTTACTTCAGCTCCCATTTACATTTACTCTTAACTTTCTCTTTTCACACACTTTCCCAAACTCAGGCGCAGTTTCCCACTCAAATCTCCATAGCATCTTGTCATCAGGACGCTCAACAACAAAATTATACCTCTGCACCATTTCGAGCATTCATTTTTGTTCCCCTGCCTTTATACAATGGCACTATACATGCATTCCGCCAATCCTTAGGCACTTCACCACGATCCATACATACATACACTGAAAATCCTAATAATCAACAGTACTGTCACCCCTTTTCTTATGAACTTCAACTGCAGTACCATCCACTCCAGCAGCCTTGCCACACTTCATCTTACGCAAGATTTTCACCACCTCTTCTCTTTTTACCAAAAGACTTGCCACGACTCTCTTATCTGAATGGTGGCTATGCTTCTTCTACACCTCTAATTTATCGACCAGACCAATAAAACAGTGAAGTCATCAGCCCAGCCACACGTGATGTCATCCAAGTTCAGCACTCTAACGAAGAAGAGATGTCGGCCTTCGCGTCATATACTGATGTCAACAGCTACACACATTTTCCTGGGCTAATACTCCAACGTCATCCAGCGACTTCAACCCTAAGAAGGTGCACTCCAATAAAACCCACGAGATATCAGCGTCCAGATGGTGCAGTAATGTCAACAGCCACAGAAGATACCACCCAAGACGCAAGTGGTGAAGAAAGCTCCAGGACCAAGGTGCAGGTGGTGATCAGAACCGAACAACCCAACCACGTAATACCAATACAATATCCAACAACGAAAGAGAGGGACACAATCAAATACTGTCTGCTACTCACTGCATTACAGGCAACATCACGTCCACCTTGCAGTATATATTATCAAAAGTATTAAAGATAAGTGTAAAAAACCTGCTGAAGATAACTTGACTGATAATGAAGCCCTCAAGATGATTCAGGTAAGTGCGTGTCAGGCAACGTGAGAATAAGAATACATCCAGCCAAGTTTAGTTCAAGAACCACACACAACAAACAAACTTGGCAAGCCTTACAAAATTTAGTATTCAAATCCTGGAAATTAATTAATCCCTTTGAACTACACCAACAAAGTTGCTACACCGAAAGATTGGCGGAAAAAATGTTGCTCCGGAGTGTGGGAGGGTCTGGTGGTGGCGGTGGTGGCTGTGAGCGTAGAAAGTTATGGTGGTGGTGAGAGTAGGCCTACACGCTATGGTGGTGACGGTGGTGAGCGTAGGAAGTTATGGTGGTGGCAGTGGTGAGCGTAGGAAGTTATGGTGGTGGCGGTGGTGAGAGTAGGCCTACACGTTATGGTGGTGGCGGTGGTGAGCGTAGGAAGTTATGGTGGTGGCGGTGGTAAGCGCAGGAAGTTATGGTGGTGGCAGTGGTGAGCGTGGGAAGTTATGGTGGTGGCGGTGGTGAGAGTAGGCCTACACGTTATGGTGGTGGTAGTGGTGAGCGTAGAAAGTTATGGTTGTGGTGGTGGTGAGAGTACGCCTACACGTTATGGTGGTGGCGGTGGTGAGCGTAGGACGTTATGGTGGTGGCGGTGGTGAGCGTAGGACGTTATGGTGGTGGCGGTGGTGAGCGTAGAAAGATATGGTGGTAGCGGTGGTGAGTGTAGGAAGCTATGGTGGTGGCGGTGGTGAGCGTAGGACGTTATGGTGGTGGCAGTGGTGAGCGTAGGAAGTTATGATGGGGGCGGTGGTGAGCGTAGGAAGTTATGGTGGTGGTGGTGGTGGTGACGAGGGGCAGTGATGGGTACTGATGTCTGTCTGGATTACGCAGGTGAGTAAGGTCGATAGAGTGTGGCGAGTACCAACCAGCGGAGGAAGTCGTGAACAATGTTGGTGTCAGGTAGAAAGTGTCACACCGCGTGCTGGTCACGTGTGCTGGGACAACTGCTGCAGTGGTAGTGGAAGAAGGTGACGAAACATAGCTGTAGTGGTTGTAGGAGTAGTGGGTGATGATGACTTAGCAGCAGCAGCAGCAGCGGCGGTATAGTAGTAGTAGTAGTAGTTTAGTAATAGTAGCAGGAGTAATAGTAACATCAGCAGTGGCACATGTGGTGATGGTGGTAACAGAGCTTCCATAAAATAACTGTGGTGGGGACAAATGGTGGTGAAGACTGGCTGCAACAGTGACAATGCTAAGTCGTGTGGTACAGGATACTGGTACTGGCAACACCGTTGTGGTGCAGGCAACGATGGCAGTGCTGGTGGAGGTGGCGACAAGCGAGCTAATCATGTGGTTACGCTAAATGTTCTGGGTTAGTGTGATGAAGGGTGGTGTGGTGTTACGGGTGTGTTGGGTAACGTGTGACACGTGTGTGACGGAGAGTGTGAGGAAAATGTGTGGTGGGTAGCGCGTGGCATGTGGTGTGCGCGCTGGATAGTCTCTGGCTGGGTGTGTGGGCGCGTAGTGTGTGCCGTGCTCGCGGGGGTCCCATCTCTTGAACCTTCCCTACCGCCAGACTCTAATGCCCGCATGTCGTCCGCATCGACCGTGTTTTCATTCAATCACAACTCTCATTCTATAAAAGTTAACATTTTTTTTAACAAGTTTCTTGCTATATTTCATGCTATCTCCTTTGATCGTTCTATTCCTACAGCTTGCGAAGAACTGATCACTGTCTACGTCATCTATCTGTTTTGCAAAATCAGAAGGTGAGGTCCCCTATCACTCTTCCATGGCAAGCAAAATGTACGGCCACTAGACTTTCCCTGTAACTCAATTCTCTTACCTAGGATACTATGTTCCTTTCCTCCGGACCTCTTCCAGCGGCTCATTGTGGTGTATCGGGTGCGGTGGCCAAACCTGGGAAGCATCCCTTGGTTTGGCTTCATGTATGATGTGAACAGCTTGCCGAATGTTTCTTTATCTATGAAATTTAATGCAATTCTAATTTTTGCTTGCAGTCAACTGGTCTCTTTAACTGATCTCCTAAGGTGGGGCTCTGGCAACAGGTTAGAGACAATCTCCACCCCAAAGTCATCTTTCACTGTGATCCAACCTTATTATGTATATCAGCTCGGGTTGAACTTACTCATCCATATATTTGACCAACAACAGAGTCTGTCAACGCCCCCTTGTAATTACATGTAATCTTCCATGCCTCTCACTTCCTCGTGACATTTATATCGTCTGCAAAATATTCAGATTGGAATCCATACCTTCTGGCAAGTCATTTCCATAAACTAAAAAGAGTAATGATCCCAGAACAGAACCCTGCAGAACTCGTTGATAACCTTAAACCACACTAAGAGGGGCTCCTCTGACATGCGTCCTCTGTCCCCTTCCACTATGATAATCTTCAATCCATCGAATGAGCCTAACTCTTATTCCTGCCTGACGATCCGGCTTATTAATCAGACCCCCATGCGGTGCGGTACAGTGTCATATGCTTACTGGCAGTCCAGATATAAATAAATCGCCAGCCTTCCCTTTTCGTCCAATACAAAGCTCACTCTCTCGCAGAAACCTTAAAGGTTCGTTACGTATGACCCTGAAGTCAAGGTGCCTCTTACAGAGGCAATTTCTTTCCCGCAGGAAGTCATCCATCTGTTTTCTGAAATTAACTTCTCCAGCAGCTTGTAGACCTCACTGGTCAGGGGTACCGGGCTGTAGTGCAGCGCCTCCTCCCGTTATCCTCTCATAGCGAGAGGTGTGACGTCTACCCTTTTCCCCTCCCTTGGCACTCTGCCTTCCCCAGCCACATCTTGAACTGTATTGCAAGCGGTTTATCCAGCGTATAAGCACACACCTGCTGCACATTTGGTGAAATTTCATCAGTACCACGAGCCTTGTGTGGGTCAAAGCCGTTTAATATTGTCAATGAATTTTCTCGATATCAGTCATAAATGCTTTCTAAGACCTCCTCCCTTTTCCATCTCACTGGTACTGAGGTAACTGTGTCATCCACTATGAAAACGCTTTAGAGCTGTAAGATCTTCCTGTATCCTTACATCACCCTCTACAACTCTCCCCTCTGCATTCCTTCCCCTGATTACCCGCTCCTTAGCTGACAGTTTTTGTGGTGGACAACGTGTGCTGCAGGTACGAGGGCGACTGATATACAGTCGGCGATGTGACGGTAAAGTGTGGTGTGAGGCAAATGACGTATGCTCGTGATGTGACGGGTGTCGCTTGGTATAGGACAGGTGACGTACGCTCGGTGATGTGACGGATGGGAGTGGTACAAGACGGCTGATATATGCTCGGTGATGTGTGAAGTGATGTATGTCAGTGGCGGGAGTCGTGTAGCAAGGATGTATGATCGGAAGGGTCGTATGTGGCGGGAGGTGTGTGACGCGTGGCGTGTGGCTGGGATGTACGGTCGGTGGTGGGTCGCGTGTGGAGGAAGGTGTGTGACGCGTGATGTGTGGCTGATATGTATGGTCGGGTGGGTCATAAGAACATAAGAAGTGAGGACACTGCAAAAGCCTATTGGATTGGCCCATGCTAAGCAGGTCCTGAGTCTGTCCATCCTACAACCAACCGACTGATCCCATAAACACATCCAATCTTCGTTTGAAGCTACTTAAAGACCTAGCTTCAACTACTGTACCTGGCAACTTATTCCATAAATCTACTACGCTATTCCCGAACCAATATTTACCCACATCCGACTTGAATCTATTCCCACTACGCTATTCCCGAACCAATATTTACCCACATCCGACTTGAATCTATTTCTTTCTAATCTAAATCTATTATTTCTTGTTCTATCTGATGGCGCCATTCTAAGAACTTTATTCATGTTATCTTTATTAACCCATTTAAAAACATCAATCATATCCCCTCTAGCCTTCCTCCTCTTAAGAGATTGTAAATTCAGTTTTTTTAACTTCTTCATAAGTGATGTTTCTAATTCCGGGGATCATTTTTGTCATTCGCCTTTGTACGCTCTCTAAACAATCTATATCACCTGCATAGTATGGAGCCCAGCACTGTACCGCATAATCCAAATTTGGTCTCACCAACGCAAGAAACTTTAGATAATACTCTAGGAGTTTTATTGCTAATAATGCTATTAATGAACCCTAACATCCTATTAGCCTTACTACGCACTGTAATACATTGTTGCCGCGGCTTAAGATCTTTGCTCACCAATACTCCTAAATCTCTTTCGCATTCTGTTTTATCAATAATAATATTGTCCAGTTGGTAATTAGTTTTCCTGTCTTTACCCATACAAAGTGTTTTGCATTTATCTATAATGAATTCCATTTTCCACGTACCCGCCCACCCTGATAATCTGTCCAAGTCCCTCTGCAGTTTCACTGAATCTTGATCCGAGTCTATTACGGCCCCTATCTTTGTATCATCGGCAAATCTACTTAAGTCACTGCCCATTCCCATATCCATATCATTAATATATATAACGGACAAGAGCGGTCCCATGACTGACCCCTGAGGAACACCACTGGCTACATTGCCCTAGTCCTATGTAACTCCGTCGATGCTTACCCTCTGTTCTCTGTCAGTGAGCCACGCTCTATTCGAACTGAATAAACAACTCCCGATGCCGTGTGCCGCTATCTTTCTGAGCAGACGCTCGTGAGGTACTCTGTCAAAAGCCTTGCTTAAGTCTAAGTATACAATATAATAATTCTTACCCTGATTAACAGTTTCATATACTTTGTTAGAAAAAGGAGAGGTTACTGAGACATGACTTCCTTTAGCAAACACATGTTGTGACTCCTTAATGAGATTATGTTTCTCCAAGTGTTCCCGTATTTTGTCCGCTATAATTGAACAACAACGGACCAAGCACTGAACCTTGTGGTACCCCATATGTAATTTCTGGTTTAGATGAGACTATATTGCCAAGCCGGCCTATGTGAGTTCTGTTTTCCAAATAGTTCGCAAACCAGAACGAACCAATATTTACTTTAGATGATTTTTTCAGAACTATGTGATGACTTACAATGTCAAAGGCTTTAGAGAGGTTGCAGAGAGTTAGAAGTGAAATTTTCTTGTTATCATCATTGTCGTAATGCTGCTTCTGTAGACAAGCTGGACCGAAATCTATGATGAATATCAGAAAAAAAGATTATTTGATCCCAAGTAGAATCTAAGTTGATTGGCGACATTTTTGTCTATAATTTTAGATACATTAGACAATTAGAAAATAGGTCGGTAATTCCTAACATTTTCCTGACTCCTAATTTTGAAAATGTGTACCACCACAGCATGTTTCCGTGATTAAGGAAAAACACCTGTTACTATTAAAATATTGATAATGCAGGTGAGATATGAGGCAGTTACTGACAGAGAATCTTTTAAACATCTTAATAGGATGTTGTCTGAACCTTGTGGGTTCTGTCTCAAATGCTTTTCTGTCAGTATACTGTGTCTACATCAGTAGGGCTTAATCTGAATAATGCTTCTGAGTTGACAGTGGGGTTAAGGCAGTCAGCTACTTCACTTTCTCTTTCATTTTGGTGGCACTTTTCAAACGTACTTTTTCCTTCACTGACAAAGAAGTTGTTAGAGTCAGCTACTTGTTTAGCCACGTCATCAATTATAAATTCTTTTCTTTGGCTTTCTTATCAGGAATTTATTTATAAATACATTTCCATGTGCTGACTGTGTTTCCTCTGCATTCTTCGAATCGCTTGTTGAAGTAATCAGTTTTACTCTTCCTTATTACATCTCATTGGTTTTAGGGCGAGTGTCTTCCTTTTGTAAATTTTTGAAGGAATTTCAATTAGCTTTTCACATATTCTGATACCATCCTCTATCACTCATTCTTCTGAATTCCCTAAACCTGATTTCTGCTCTTTATTGACAATCTACTCCTGATGAATTTATGAAAAGTTTTGGATCTTCTCCTACCTTGTCTACAAAATTCTTCTGAAAGTTACTTCGCTCCTCCTTTCTTATCCTGCTATACTTGTTCAGTACAAATGCTGGCTATTTGAAGTACCACCAGTATCATCTCCAAAGCACATCTCGAAGCTCCTTTGCTTCTAGATATCTTTCATTGAACTACTTTTTTCGCTCTCCTAGCCTTCCCTGAACTCCAGTTCCTAGTTCACATTACTACAGAAATCTTTTAATTTTGAGAAGTTTCTGCGATTATATCTCCTGTTTGAGTTTTGTTTCATTTCTCATATTATATTCTATATTCAATCATTTACCACATAATCATACTTAAGAATTAACTATCACGTGTTTGTAGTTTCCTATTTGTACTGTACGGGAAAGGAATTTTGCTCTCATAGGGCCTCATCTCTTAAGCATTCTCTGTCATATCACGCAATTCATAAATTATGTCAGCATCAACTTTTCACTGTTCAAGTCATCACGCTGACTTAAAAACTTACAGGCTGTGTACAGATCACTTCTCACTCTTCTTTTTTCCAGGTCAGGATAATCTAAAGCCTCTAGTCTTTCCCCGTGACTCATCTCTCTTAATTCTTATACGATCTATGTTACCCTCCTCTGGACCTTCTCTAATAGCTCTTTGTGCTTCTTTTAGTGCGATGATCAAAAGTGAGAAGCATATTCTTTGGCTTTAGGCAGTATATGAACGGCTTGTTAAATTTTTCCTTACTGTGTTTGTGTGTGTGTGTGTGTGTGTGTGTGTGTGTGTGTGGGCGGGTGTTTGTTTGGGTGATTGTGTAAATTGCCGGTTGGTTACTTGGGGCTTTAGGTCTTTCAACTACCATGGTTCTTCGGGCCGTCATCGTCAAGTTATAACCACTACTCGGAGAGTTTTAAAGACTTTCAGTTGTAGATAATTCTAAGAGCAATACACTCTCACTATGTATATGGCCCTTGACGTGCCGAGATGATGGTGTAGGATGACGCTCCTTTCTTTGATGAGCTTCTGGATATCGTATTACGTGTATCCTCATGCAACTCACCCTTTTATGTCCTTGGAGATTTGAACAATAACTACCAACAGGGAAACTGCAACCTTAAGAAAGCTATTAACAACCTAAAGTTGACTTAACTTATTGATAAACCTAACAGAATTACTTCTAGTTGGTTACCATGTTGGACGTTCATCGTTTCAAGTAAACCCAACACAGTCATTCCCTCTGATGTCGTTCCTTGCCCGAGTATGGATCACGACCTCCTCACAGTCACGGTAATTATAACCCACCCGTAACGTCAAGCGGTAACTCAAACTCATCTTCTTGGGATTTACACAGTCAAGTTCTCTGTGATATGTTACAGAATGAATCATTAGATTTGAATGGAACATTTAACCCCAATAACGGTAATACTCAGATAAAAATTTTACTGAAAGCTTTCATTAATGTTTAGTCGTGTGTTCCAGTTGATACCAATATCATCATAAAGCCACACGCTCCTCGGATAACAGTGAAGTACATGCAGCAGTGAATGAAAGACATGAAGTACAAGTAAGACTAAAATACGATTGGCTAAACACTACTTTACAAGACCAATACAAAATGCACAAAGGTGTGTTAAGAGGTTGTTCCCCACTGCTAAAACTTAAAAAGTGCTGAGATGTCTATAAAGGAAATTACCAGAATACTAAAGGGTTTTGACACATACAAGGCTCATGGTCCTAGTTATACATCACTACATGTGCTGAAGATGCTCGCAGATACAGATAACAAACCTCTTTAGATACTGTCCATGATATCTCTAAATAAAAGCAAAACGCTAAGAGAGTGGGAAAGGGTAAATGTCATGCCTGTCTGAAAGAAAGGAAACCGGGCAAAGGCGGTAAGCTACGGACCAGTCTCCCTCAGACGGGTATGGTATGGAAGGTACTAGAAGAAATAAACAGAACGGATATGGAGGCCTTAATGCAAAGGAGACAACAAGATTTCATGGAGAGAAACCCATGCGTACAAAAACTCAAATTTCTATAGGATAGCGAGCTTTGTATTGGACAAAAGAGAAAACTGGGTGGATTGTTTGTATCTTGAAAGCCAGAAACAATCTAATGCTCTGCCGCCTAGGAGGCTGATTAAGAAACTGGATTAACCAGGGAGGAATAAGGGGATGACTATGTCGATGAATAGAGAATTATCTTCATAGGAAGGAAAAGAAGAACGCTTGTCAGAGTAGCCTTCATAAAATGGGTTGAGGTCACCACCAGAGTGCCACAGGTTTCTGTTCTAGGGTTATCGATCGTTTTGATTCATATGCATGACATGGTAGACGGTATAGCCTCCAATCTGAGTATGTTTGCATATGATGTAAAAGTCATAAGGGAAGTGAAAAACTTGGAAGATTGCATCAGGTGACGAGGTAACTTTGAAAGAATCCAAAGTTGGTCTAATACATGTTTAAAGTTCAACCAAAGCAAATGTAGATTAATGAGGACGGACTACAGTGAAAACAGGCCTCGATATGAATATCATTTAGCAGGACATAAGTTGCAAAAATCTATGCGTGAGAGTCGATATTGTCCCAAACCTGTCGCCAGAGTTCCACTTTAGGAGGATACTTAAGGAGATCAACTGTTTTCGTTTTATTCTAGAGGCACCAGTCACGGACAAAATCCACTTTAAGGTCATGCCTTAACTGAAACATAAAGAGGTTAAAGAAAAGGAAAAAGAAGGGGCGAAGAAAAATATTTACAGATTTTGGAGAAAGTAAAAAGATCTTGCCTTTTAAAAAGTGCAGGGTCATTATTCTTGGGAAAGGCATGAGATTGTAAAGTGTTACAAAGCTTCGAGGTGTAGGAAAAGAAACAGTTACCAAAACGGCCCACCCTTGAGTAGCCAACGGCCACACAGTAATCATGTGACGAAGTAGTTTCCCGAGTAGTGAGTGGTCTAGTTAATGGTACGGGCATACAGACAGCCAGCTCTCGGAGGCGAAACCCAAACTAATATCGACAGAAGAAGGAATGTTTACGATCATAGCAGTAGCAAGGCATATTGCAGAGGTTGAGAATGTTGACTTCATTTTTGTAGATATTAAGAATAAACTTTGTAAGAAAATAACAGCAATACAACTTTATAGGCCCCAGCAAAGATACCAGAGGCAGACGAAAGATTTTATGACCAGTTAGCAGAAATTTGTAATGAACAAGATTCTATCATAGTCGCAGACTTTTACATATAAGTATCTAGAGGGGAGAAACCCTTTCCAATAGCTTTGGACGTGGACTCTACCTAAATCTGTCTTATAGTGACCTAATCCAATTAGTCGAGAAACCTCCAACTATAATTTTTCACGATTCCATGTCAAAGGCAGTGTTTGTGCTTATTCCAACATCAACACACCTATTGCACGCCTTAGGGACCTTGAGTCCCCAAACTTTTATGGTATTTGGCTCAAGGTCTGTCTCCCAGCTACCACGCTTTTCGTTTGTTTCGTCTATTACTCTCCTAATTTTACAAATCTTATATCTTTCTTCGTCTATCTAAACTCCTGCTATGCGATTGTGGCATCCTTTCATCTGCTAGCAGAGATCCTCTGTATAGGGGATTTCACCGTTCACCATAGGTAATGGTTGAATTCCACCCATACGGGTGGTGGAAGGATTGAAGCCCTTACTTTCTCCGTTCCCAATGATTTACGGCAAATTATAACCCTCCCTACCCATATTCCTGACCACTGTGACCACTCTCCGAATATTCGGAATCTAATTTTCATCTTTAGTCCATCCCGCTGTAAGGAAACAATCTCGCCCTCAATTGGTTCATCTTTTTACACTCTCATAAATGTATGTATTTTAACAGTACTTTTCCCTCCAGCAGCCCCTTCTAAGCGAAATACTTGCACCTCAACAAACTAACTCGGATAACCTACGTAACTTATTTTCTGATTTTCCTTGTCCCATATTTCTTTCTTTTTTTATATTGAAGGCTCCAGTCACGGACAGGAGTCCATATCAAGCCCGGGCCTTAATTGAAATATTGAGAGAATTAAGAAACGGAAAAAGAAGGACAAGGGAAAGTATCTACGAATTTTTGAGAAAGTGAAAGATCTGTGTTTTGAAATGTGTCTGGTCCTAGTTAATGGGAAAGACATGTGAAGGAAGAGAATTCCAAAGCCTCGACGTGTAGGAAAAGAATCAGTTATTAAAATCGCCCACCCCTGAGTTGCTGAGGACCACACAATAATCCTGTGACGCAGCCGCTTGCCGAGCATTGCGTGGTCTAGCTAGTGGTACGGGCACATAAGCAGCCAGCTTTTGGGAGCAAAAGCCAAAGCAATACCTACAGAAGAAGGAAAGTGAACCAACATTTCGGTATAGGGCAAGGGGATCAAGTTTGGAAGTTATCCTGGGACAGTTTATAAGTAGGACCGCAGAGGTTATTTTTGCGGTGATGGAGACATTAATTACCTCTTCCTCCAAGACGATCTTTACATCCAAGCCATGGTTCAACCGTTCCTGTTCTGATTCTATTCAGGCAAGGGAACAGGCATATCGGGCATGGAAAAATTCTTCCTCTGGCTTCCAGTCAGCATTTGTCACTGCTCGTAATCATTACAAGCACATTATCCGTGAGTCAATGAGGCCTTTTATTTAAAGGAAGTGAGATAACCTCTTCTTGCCATCCAGTGACAAGTCTTTCTGGTCTTTAGCCAAGGGCATCTCTAACAACTTCCATCTCTCTACCTTTCCTTCATTTTTCCTTTCTGACGGTACTATACCTGTCCCTCTCATATACAAAGCAACTGTCTGTGGTTCCCGTTTTTCCTCTAACTCAATCATGGATGTCTCTAACATTTCTTCACCGCCTGATGCTCATCTTTCTAATCCTACGCCCCTCTCCATAAAATCTCTTCAGACTGTCCGAGAAGCACTTCTCTCCGGACACAAGCGAGGTCCTGATGGCATCCATCCCCGTTTGCTTAATGAGTGTGGCTTTGAACTTTCACTTGTATTTGTTCGTTTGTTCCGTTCTTGGAAGTATGCGTTGATACATCCCACCCCTACGAAGGGTGACAGTGTTTTAGGTGCCTGGGAGTGGACATGGCAAAGAATGGAACCATGGAAGCGGAAGTGAGCCATAGGATGGGGAAGGGGGTGAAGGTTCTGGGAGCAATGAAGAATGTGTGTAAAGAAAGAACTTTATCTGGGAGGGTAAGAATCGGTGTTTGAAGTCCCAACAGTACTATAAGGATGCGAGGCATGGGCTTATGGATAAGGCAGTGCGGAGGAGGGTGGATGTGATGGAAATGAATTGTATGAGGACAATATGTGGTATGAGATGTTTTGATCGAGTAAGCAATGAGAGGGCACGATAGATGTGTGGTAACAGAAAGAGTGTGGTTGATAAAGCAGAAGAGGGTGTGTTGAAATGGTTTGGGCATATTGAGAGAATGAGCGAGGAAAGGTTGGCAAAGAGGATATATGTGTCAGAGGTGGAGGGATCAAGGAGAACGGGGAGACCATATTGAAGATGGAAAGATCGAGTGAAAAAGATTTTGAGTGATGGGGTCTGAACATGCACGAGGGTGATAGGCGTGTATTGGAGAGAATGAATGGGAATGATATGATACACTGAGGTCAACGTGCTGTGAAGCGTCCGGTGAAAACTATGGAAAAGTCTATGGGGCATGGTTGTGGATAGGGAGCTGTGGTCTTGATGCATTACAGCTTGAGAATGGATGTGAACGGATGTGACATTTTTTTCCTGTTCCTGGCTTTACCTCACGAACGCGGGAAACTGCGGTCAAGCATCAAAAGAATGATAATGATGAAAATGATAATGATACCAATAACAATAAGGGTAATGATAATATTGATGATAATGATAACAGATAATGATAGTAATAATGATGATTAGAAATTATAATACTACTACGACAAATAATAATAATAATAATAATAATAATAATAATAATAATAATAATAATAATAATAATGTTAATAATAATAATGATAAAATAATAATATTATTAGTAGAAGTATTATAATAGTAATAATGATAATAATATTAATGATAATAATAATAATAATAATAATAATAATAATAATAATAATGATAATAATGATAATAATAATGATA
>JAYMFT010105782.1:2795-27828 GCA_038088735.1 Panulirus argus
AAGGCTAAAGATGCGACGTACAAGTGGTTCTAGCAAGGCTGAGGATGGGACACACAAGTAATTCCAGCAAGGCTGAGAATGGTATATGCAACTGGTTCTAGCAAGGCTGAGGATGGGACACACAAGTGGTTCTATCAAGGCTGAGGATGGAACATAAGTGGTTCTATCAAGGCGGAGGATGGAACACACACGTAGTTCCAGCAAGGCTGAGGATCGGACACACAAGTGGTTCTGGCAAGGCTGAGGATGGGATACACAAGTGGTTCTAGCAAGGCTAAGGATGGGCCACACAAATTATTCTAGCAAGTCTGAGGATGGGACATACAAGTAGTTCTAGCAAGGCTGAAGGTGGATAACAAGAGTGATTCTAGAATGGCTGAGGATGGGACACATAAGTGGTTCTACTAAGGCTGAGGATAGAAAACAAGTGGTTCTAGTAAGGCTGAGGATGGGACACACATGTAGTTCTAGTAAGGCTGAGGATGGGACATACAAATGGTTCTAGCAAGGCTGAGGATGGGACACACAAATGATTCTAGACAAGCTGAGGATAGGACACATAAGTGGTTGTAGAAAGGCTGAGGATTGGACACACAAGTAGTTCTAGGGTGAGAATGGGACACACATGTGTTTCTAGCAAGGCTGAGGATACGACACACAAGTGGTTCTAGCAAGGGTGAGCCTAGGACACAGAAGTGATTCTAGCAAGGCAGATGATGGGTCACAAAAGTGGTTCTAGCAAGGCTGGGCATTGGACACAGAAGTCGTACAAGCAAGGCTGAGGATGGGACACACAAGTGGTTGTAGCAAGGCTGAGGATGAGACATACAAATGGTCCTAGCAAGACTAAGGATGGGACACACAAGTGGTTCTAGTAAGGCTAAGGATAGGACACACAAGTGGTTCTAGTAAGGCTGAGGATGGGACACAAGTGATTCTAAAAAAGCTGAGGATGGGACACATAAGTGGTACTAGTAAGGCTGAGGATGGGACATACAAATAGTTCTAGCAGGGCTGAGGATGGGACACACAAGTGATTCTAGAAATACTGTGGATGGGATACATAAGTGGTTTTAGCAAGGCTGAGAATGGGACACACAAGTGGTTCTAGGTTGAGGATGGGACACACATGTAGTTTTAGCAAGGCTGAGGATGGGACGCAAAAGTGGTTCTAGTATGGCTGAAGATGGGACTTACAAGTGGTTCTAGCAAGGCTGAGGATGGTACACACAAGCGGTTTTAGCAAGGCTAAAGATGCGACGTACAAGTGGTTCTAGCAAGGCTGAGGATGGGACACACAAGTAATTCCAGCAAGGCTGAGGATGGGATATACAAATAGTTCTAGCAAGGCTGAGGATGAGACATATAAGTGGTTCTAGCAAGGCTGAGGATGAGACATATAAGTGGTTCTAGCAAGGCTGAGGATGTGATGAGCAAGTGGTTCTAGCAAGGCAGAGGATGGGACAGATAAGCGGTTCTGGCAAGGCTGAAGATGTGACACACAAGTGGTTCTATCAAAGCTGAGGATGGAACACAAGTGGTTCTATCAAGGCTGAGGATGGAACACTCAAGTAGTTCCAGTAAGGCTGAGGATCGGACACACAAGTGGTTCTGGCAAGGCTGAGGATGGGATACTCAAGTGATTCTAGCGAGGCTAAGGATGGGTCACACAAGTGGTTCTAGCAAGTCTGAGGATGGGACATACAAGTAGTTCTAGCAAGGCTGAAGGTGGATCACACAAGTGATTCTAGAATGGCTGAGGATGGGACACATAAGTGGTTCTACCAAGGCTGAGGATAGGAAACACAAGAGGTTCTAGTAAGGCTGAGGATGGGGCACACATGTTCTAGCAAAGCTGAGGATGGGACACACAAGTTATTCTAGCAAGGCTGAGGATAGGTCTCACGAGTGGTTCTAGTAAGGCTGAGGATGGGACACACATGTGATGCAAGAAACGCCGAGGATGGGACACAAGTGGTTCTAGTTAGGTTGAGGATGGGACATACAAGTGGTTCTAGCAAGGCTGAAGATGGGACACACAAGTGATTCCAGAAAGACTTAGGACGGAATATACAAGTGGTTCCGGCAAGACTGAGGATGGGACATTCAAGTGGTTCTAGTAAGGTTAAGGATGGGACACACAAGTGGTTCTAGCAAGGCCGAGGATGGGACACACAAGTGATTCTAGCAAGACTAAGGATGGGACATAAAAGTGGTTCTAGCAAGGCTAAGGATGAGACATACAAGTGTTTCTAGCAAAGCTGAGGATGGGATATACAAGTGGTTCTAGCAAGACTGAGGATGGGACATATAAGTGGTTCTAGTAAGGCTAAGGCTGAGATATACAAGTGGTTCTAGCGAAGATG
Organism: Panulirus argus; assembly: GCA_038088735.1. Taxonomy (NCBI): domain Eukaryota; kingdom Metazoa; phylum Arthropoda; class Malacostraca; order Decapoda; family Palinuridae; genus Panulirus; species Panulirus argus. The sequence continues at coordinate 5,162 of JAYMFT010105782.1, forward strand.
AGGATGGGATATACAAGTGGTTCTCACAAGGCTAAGGATGAAACACACAAGTGGTTCTAGCAGGACTGAGGATGGAACACACAAGTGGCTTTAGCAAGGCTGAGGATGGAACACACAAGTGGTTCTAGCAAGACTCAGGATTGGACACACAAGTGATTATAGTAAGTTTGAGGAAGGGACACACATGTGGTTCTAGCAAGGCTGAGGATGGGACACACAAGTGGTTCTAGTAAGGCTGAGGATGGGACACACAAGTGGTTCTAGCAAGGCTGAGGATGGGACACTAGTGATTCTAGCAAGACTGAGGATGGGACATACAAGTTGTTCTTGCAAGGCTGAGGATGAGACACGCGAAAGGTTCTAGCAAAGCTGAGGGTAGAACACATAAGTGGTTCTAGTAAGGCTGAGGATAGGACACAAGTGGTTCTAGTAAGACTGAGGATGAGCCAAACACATGATTAAAAAAAAAAGCTGATAGGACACATAAGTGGTTCTAGCAAGACTGAGGATGGGACATACAAGTGAATCTAGCAAGGCTGAGGATGGGACACACAAGTGGTTCTAGAAAGGCTGAGGATGGGACACATAAGTGATACAAGAAAGGCTAAGGATGGGACACGCAAGTGCTTCTAGAAAGGCTGAGGATGGGACACACAAGTGGTTCTAGCAAGGCTGAGGATAGGACTCACAAGTGGTTCTAATAAGGCTGAGGATGGGACACATAAGTGATTCAAGAAAGGCTGAGGATGGGACACATAAGTGGTTCTAGCAAGGTTAAGGATGGGACATGCAAGTGGTTCTTGCAAGGCTGAAGATGGGGCACACAAGTGATTCCAGAAAGACTGAGGATTGGACATACAAGTGGTTCTAGCAAGACTGAGGATGGGACACACAAGTGGTTCTAGTAAGGCTGAGGATGGGACACAATAGTGGTTCTAGCAAGGCTGAGGATGGGACACAAGTGATTCTAGCAAGACTGAGGATGGGACATACAAGTTGTTCTTGCAAGGATGAGGATGAGACATACGAGTGGTTCTAGCAAGACTTAGGATGGGGCATGCAAGTGGTTCTAGCAAGGCTGAGGATGAGACATACAAGTGGTTCTAGCAAAGCTGAGGATGGGACACAAGCGGTTCTAGGAAGGCTGAGTATAGGACAAATAAGTGGTTCTAGTAAGGCTGAGGATAGGACACACAAGTGGTTCTAGTAAGGCTGAGGATGGGCCAAACAAGTGATTCTAGAAAGGCTAAGGATGGGACACACAAGTGATTCTAGAAAGGCTGGGGATTGGGCACACAAGCGGTTCCAGCAAGGCTGAGGCTAGGACACACAAATGGTTCTAGTAAGGCTGAGGATGAGACACACAAGGGATTCTAGCAAGACAGAGGATGGGACACATAGGTGATTTTAGCAAGGCTTAGGAAGGGACACACAAGTGATTCTAGCAAGACTGAGGATAGAACAAACAAGTGGTTCTAGCAAGGCTGAGGATGGGACACGCAAACGGTTTTAGCACAAGTGGTTTTAGGAAGGCTGAGGATGAAACACAAGTGGTTGTAGCAAGGCTGAGGATGGAACACACAAGTGGTTCTAGCAAGGCTGAGGATGGGACACACAAGTGGTTCTAGCAAGGCTGAGGATGGGACACACTAGTGGTTCTAGTAAAGCTGTGGATGGGACATACAAATGTTTCTAGCAAGGCTGAGGATGGGACACAGAAGTAATTCTAGAAAGACTGAAGATGGGATGCAAGTGGTTCTAGCAAGGCTGAGCATGGGACACACAAATTGTTCTAGTAAGGTTGAGGAAGGGAAACACATGTTGTTCTAGCAAGGCTTAGGATGGGACACACAAGTGGTTCTAATAAGGCTAAGGATGGGACACACGTATAGTTCTATCAAGGCTTAGGATAGGCCATACAAGTGGTTCTAGCACTCCTGAGGATGGGACATACATGTGGATCTACCAAGGCTGAGGATGGGACACATGAGTGGTTCTAGCAAGGCTTCGGATGGGACACAAGTGGTTCTAGCAAAGCTGAGGATGTGACACGTGTGGTTCTAGCAAGGCTTAGGATGGGACAGAAGTGGTTCTAGTAAGGCTGAGGATGGGACACACAAATGATTTTAGCAATGCTCAGGATGGGACACACGTGATTCTAGCAAGGCTGAGGATGGGACATAGAAGTGGTTCTAGCAAGGCTGAGGATGAGACATACAAGTGGTTCTAGCAAAGCTGAGGTTAGGATATACAAGTGGTTCTAGCAAGGTTAAGGGTACGACACACAAGTGATTCTAGCAAAGCAGACGGTGGGACACACAAGTGGTTCTAGCAAGGCTGAGGATGGGAAATACATATGGTACTACTAAGGCTGAGGATGGGACACACAAGTGGATCTAGCAGGGCAGAGGATGGGACACACAAGTGGTTCTAATTAGGCTGTGGATGGGACACAGACGTGGTTCTAGCAAGGCTAAGGTGGGACACACAAGTGGTTCTAGAGATTCTTAAGATGGGACACACAGGTGGTTCTAGCAAGGCTGAGGATGGGACATACAAGTGGTTTTAACAAGGTTGAGCCTAGGACACAGAAGTGATTCTAGCAAGGCAGAGGATGGGACACAAAAGTGGTTTTAGCAAGGCTGGAGATAGCACACAGAAGATTCTAGCAAGACTGGGGATGGGACACACAAGTGGTTCTAACAAGGCTGAGGATGGGACACACAGTGGTTTTAGCAAGGTTGAGGATCGGACACACAAGTGGTTCTTTCAAGGCTAAGGATGGGACACAAAAGTCGTACAAACATGGATGAGGATGGGACACACAAGTGGTTGTAGCAAGGCTAAGGATGGGATATACAAGTGGTCCTAGAAAGGCTAAGGATGGGACACACAACTGGTTCTAATAGGAGTAAGGATAGGACACACAAGTGGTTCTAGTAAGGCTGAGGATGGGCAAACAAGTGATTCTAGAAAGGCTGAAGACGGGACACACAAGTGATTCTAGAAAGGCTGAGGATAGGACACACAAGTGGTTCTAGCAAGGCTGAGGATGGGACACACAAGTGATTCAAGCAAGGCAGAAGATGGGACACACAAGTGATTTTAGCAAGGTTGAGGATGAGACACACAAGTGATTCTAGCAAGACTGAGGATGGAACAAGGGTGAGGATGGGACACGCAAGCGGTTTTAGCAAGGCTGAGGATGAGACACACAAGTGATTTTAGAAAGGCTGAGGATGAGACACACAATTGATTCTAGCAAGGCTGAGGATGGAACACACGAGTGGTTCTAGCAAGGCTGAGGATAGGACACACAAGTGGTTCTAGCAAGGTTGAGGATGGGACACACTAGTGGTTCTAGCAAAGCTAAGGATGGGGCATACAAGTGGTTCTAGCAAGGCTGAGGATGGGACACACAAGTTGTTCTAATAAGGTTGAGGATGGGAGACTCATGTAGTTCTAGCAAGGCTGAGGAGGGGACACAGAAGTGGTTCTAGTGAGGCTAAGGATGGGACACACATATAGTCCTATCAAGGCTTAGGATAGGCCATACAAGTGGTTCTAGCAGTCCCGAGGATAGGACATACATGTGGCTCTACCAAGGCTGAGAATGGGAAACACAAGTTCTAGTAAGGCTGAGGATGGGACTCATGAGTGGTTCTAGCAAGGCTTCGGATGGGACACAAGTTCTAGCAAAACTGAGGATGGGACACATGTGGTTCTAGCAAGGCTTAGGATGGGACACAAGTGGTTCTAGTAAGGCTAAGGATGGGACACACAAGTGCTTTTAGCAATGCTCAGGATGGGACACACATGTGAATCTAGCAAGGGTGAGGATGGGACATAGAAGTGGTTCTAGCAAAGATGAGGATGAGGCATGCAAGTGGTTCTAGCAAAGCTGAGGATGGGATATACAAGTGGTTCTAGCAACGTTAAGGCTAGGACACACAAGTGATTCTAACAAGGCAGAGGGTAGGACACACAAGTGGTTCTAGCAAGGCTGAGGATGGGAAATACATATGGCACTACTAAGGCTGAGGATGAGACACACGAGTTGATCTAGCAAGGCTGAGGATGGGGCACACAAGTGGTTCTAATAAGGCGGAGGATGGGACACAGACGTGGTTCTAGCAAGGCTGAGGTGGGACACACAAGTGGTTCTAGAGAGTCTGAAGATGGGACACACAAGTAGTTCTAGCAAGACTGAGGATGGGACATACAAGTGGTTCTAGCAAGGCTGAGGATGGGAAACACTAGATTCTAGCAAGAATGAGGATGGGACACACAAGTGGTTCTAGAAAGGCTGAGGATGAGGTATACAAGTGGTTCTAGCAGAGCTGAGGCTGGGATATACAAGTGGTTCTAGCAAGGTTGAGTATGGAACACAGAAGTGGTTCTAGCAAGGCTGAAAATGGGACTTACAAGCGGTTCTATAAAGTCTAAAGATGGGATACAATTGGTTTTAGAAAGTCTAAAGATGGGACACTATTGGTTATAGCAACTCTGAGGATGACATACAATTGGTTCTAGCAAGGCTGAGGATGAGACACACAAATGGTTCTAGAAAGACTGAGGATGTGACACTCAAGTGGTTCTAGCAAGGCTGAGGATGAGGCATACAAGTGGTTCTAGCAAAGCAGAGGATGGGATATATAAGTGGTTCTAGCAAGGTTGAGTATAGAACACAGAAGTGGTTCTAGCAAGGCTGAAAATGGGACACACAAGCGGTTCTAGAAAGTCTAAAGATGGCACACAAGTGGTTTTAGCATGGCTGAGGATGGAACATACAAGATGTTCAAGGAAGGCTGGGGATGAGACACACAAGTGGTTCAAGCAAGACTGAGAATCGGACAAACAAGTGGTTCTTGCAAGAATGAGGATGGGACATACAAGTGGTTCTAGCAAGGCTGAGGATGAGACATACAAGTGGTTCTAGCAAAGCTGAGGATAGGATATACAAGTGGTTCTACCAAGGCTGAGGATGAAACATACAAGTTGTTCTAGCAAGGTTGAGGATGGAACACACAAGTGGTTTTACCAAGGCTGAGGATGGGACACACATGTGGTTCTAGCAAGGTTCAGGATGTGACACACAAGTGGTTCTATTAGGGCTGAGGATGGGACACACGAAAGATTCAAGCAAGTCTGAGAATAGGACGCATTAGTGATTCTAGTAAGGCTGAGGAGAGGACACACAAGTGGTTCTAGTAAGGCTGAGGATTGGCCAAACAAGTGATTTTCGAAAGGCTGAGGATGGGACACATAAGTGGTTCTAGCAAAGCTGAAGATGGACCATACAAGTGGTTCTAGCAAGGCTGAGGATGAGACCCACAAGTGGTTCTACCAAGGCTGAAGATGGAACACACAAGTGGTTCTAGCAAGACTGAGGATGGGACACACAAGTGGTTCTAGCAAGGTTGAGGATCAGACACACAAGTTGTTCTAGCAAGACTGAGGATGGGACATACAAATGGTTCTAGCAAGGCTGAGGTTGAGACATACAAGTGGTTGTAGCAAAGCTGAGGATGGTATATACAAGAGGTTCTAGCAAGGCTGAGGATAAAACACAAGTGGTTCTAGCAAGGCTGAGGATGGGACACAAACGGTTCTAGCAAAGCTGAGGATGAGACACACACGTTGATCTAGCAATGTTGAGGATGGGACACACAAGTGGTTTTAGTAAGGGTAAGGATGGGACACATATGTGTTTCTAGCAAGGATGAGGATACGACACACAAGTGTTTCTATTAAGGCTGAGGATGAGACACACGAAAGATTCTAGCAAGGCTGAGGATAAGACACATAAGTGTTGCTAGTAAGGCTGAGGATGGGCCTAACAAGTGATTCTAGAAAGGCTGAGGATGGGACACATAAGTGGTTCTAGCAAGGATGAGGATGGACCATACAAGTGGTCAGAGCAAGGCTGAGGATGGGACACACAAGTGATTCTATAAAGGCTGAGGATGGGACACACAAGGGGTTCTAGCAAGGCTCAGGATGGGACACACAAGTGATTCTAGTAAGGCAGAGGATGGGACACACAAGTGATTTTAGCAAGGCTGAGGATGGGAAACACAAGTGATTCCAGCAGGGCTGAGGTTGGCACATACAAATGGTTCTAGCAAAACTAAGGACAGGATATACAAGTGGTTCTAGCAAGGCTGAGGATGGAACAAACAAGTGGTTCTAGGAAGGCTAAGGTGGGACACGCAAGCGGTTTTAGCAAGGCTGAGAATGAGACACATAAGTGGTTCTAGCAAAGCTGAGAATGGAACACAAGTGGTCTTAGAAAGGCTGAGGATAGAACACAAGTGGTTCTAGGAAGGCTGAGGATGGGACACACAAGTGGTTCTAGCAAGTCTAAGGATGGGTCACACAAGTTGTTCTAGCAAGGCTGAGGATGGAACATACAAGTGGTTCTTGCAAGGCTGAGGATGGGACCCACAAGTGATTCTAGTAAGGCTGAGGATGGGTTACAAGTGGTTCTAGCAAGGCTGAGGATGGGACACACAAGTTGCTCTAGTAAGGCAAAGGATGGGGCACACGTAGTTCTATCAAGGCTTTGGATGGGCCATACAAGTGGTTCTAGCAGTCCTTATGATGGGACATACATTTGGCTCTAGGAAGGCTGCGGTTGGGACACACAAATGGTATTAGTAAGACTAAGGATGGGACACACAAGTGTTTCTAGTAAGGCTGAGGATGGGACACGAGTGGTTCTAGCAAGGCTGAGGATGGGACACACAAGTGATTTTAGCAATGCTCAGGATGGGACGCACAAGTGATTCTAGCAAGGCTGAGTATGGGACATACAAGTGGTTCTAGCAAGTCTGAGGATGAGACATACAAGTGGTTCTAACAAAGCTGAGGATGGGATATACAAGTGGTTCCAGCAAGGATAAGCTAGGACACACAAATGATTCTAGCAAGGCAGAGGATGGGACACACAAGTGGTTCTAGCAAGGCTGAGGATGGGACATACATATGGTACTACTAAGGCTGAGGATTTGACACACAAGTGGATCTAGCAAGGCTGAGGATGGGACACACAAGTGGTTCTGATAAGGCTGAGGATGGGACACAGACGTGGTTCTAGCAAGGCTGAGGTGGGACACACAAGTGGTTCTAGAGAGTCTAAAGATGGGACACACAAGTGGTTCTAACAAGGCTGAGGATGGGACATACAAATGGAACTAGCAAGACTGAGGATGGGAAACACAAGAGATTCTAGCAAGAGTGAGGATGGGACACAAAAGTGGTTTTAGCAAGGCTGAGGATGAGGCATACAAGTGGTTCTAGCAAAGCTGAGGCTGGGATGTACAAGTGGTTTTAGCAAGGTTGTGTGTGGAACATAGAAGTGGTTCTAGCAAGGCTGAAAATGGGACACACAATTGGTTCTAGAGAGTCTAAAGATGGGACACAAGTTGTTCTAGTAAGGCTGAGGATGAGACAAACAAGTGGTTTTAGCAAGGCTGAGGATGGGAAACACAAGAGATTCTAGCAAGACTGAGGATGGGACACACAAGTTGCTTTAGCAAGGCTGAGGATGAGACATACAAGTGGTTCTAGCAAGGCTGAGGATGGAACACACAAGTGGTTCTAGCAAGGCTGAGGATAGAACACACAAGTGGTTCTAGCAAGGCTGAGCATCGGACACAGGTGGTTCTAGCAAAGCTAAGGCTGGGACACACAAGTGGTTCTTTTAAGGCTGATGATGGGACATATAGTGGTTCTAGCAAGGCTGAGGATGGGACACAAGTGATTCTAGAAAGGCTGAGGATGGGACACACAGGTGATTCTAGTAAGGCTGAGGGTGGGACACACGTGTAGTTTTATCAAGGATGAGGATGGGCGATACAAGTGGTTCTAGCAGGGCTGAGGATGGCACATACTTTTGGTTCTAGCAATGCTGTAGATGGGACATATAAGTTGTTCTAGTAAGGCTGAGGATGGGACACGTGCTTCTAGCAAGGTTGAGCATGAGACATACAAGTGGTTCTTGCAGGGCTGAGGGTGGCACATACATGTGGTTCTAGCAATGCTGCGGTTGGGACATACAAGTGGTTCTGGTAAGGCTAAGGATGGAACACACAAGTGGTTCTAATAAGGCTGAGGATGGGACACGTGCTTCTAGCAAGGTTGAGGATGGGACACAAGTGGTTCTAGTAAGGCTGAGGATGGGACACACGGAAGGTTCTAGCAAGGCTTAGGATGGGACACAAGGGGTTTAGCAAGGCTAAGGATGGGACACTCAAGAGATATTAGCAAGGCTCAGGATGGGACACACAAGGGATTCTAGCAAGACTGAGGAGGGGACATACAAGTGATTCTAGCAAGTTTGCGAATGGGACATACAAGTGGTTCTAGCAAGGCTGAGGATGAGACATACAAGTGGTTGTAACAAAGCTGAGGATGGAATATACAAGCTGTTCTAGGAAGGTTAAGGCTAGGACACACAAGTGATTCTAGCAAGGCAGAGCATGGGACACACAAGTGGTTCTAGCAAGGCTGAGAATGGGACAGAAAAGCGGTTCTGGCAAGACTGAGGATGGAACGCACAAGTGGTTTTAGCAAGGCTGAGGATGAGACACGTAAATGGTTCTAGCAAGATTGAGGATGGAACACGCAAGAGGTTTTAGCAAGCCTGAGGATGGAACACACAAGTGGTTCAAGTAAGGCTGAGGATGGGACACATAAGTGGTTCTAGTAAGGCTGAGGATGGGACATACATGTGGTTCTAGCAAGGCTGAGGATGGGACACACAAGTTTTTAATTAACGTTTAGGATTGGACACATGCGGTTCTATAAAGGCTGAGGATGGGACACACAAGTTGTTTTAGCAAGGCTAAGGATAGGACATACAAGTGGTTCTAGTACGGCTGAGGATGGTCCACAGAAGTGATTCTAGAAAGGCTGAGGATGGGACACATGTGGTTTTAGCAAGGCTGAGGATGAGACATACAAGTGGTTCTAATAAGGCCGAGTATGGGCCACAAGTAATTCTAGAAAGGCTGAGGATGGGACACAAAAGTGATTCTGGCATGGCTTAGGATGGGACACACAAGTGGTTCTAGTAAGGCGGAGAATAGGACACACAAGTGAATCTGGCAAGGCAGAGGATGGGACACACAAGTGATTTTAGCTAGGCTGAGGATGTGACACATAAGTGATTCTAGCAAGGCTGAGGATGGGACATACAAGTGGTTCTAGCAAGGATGAGGGTGGGAAACACATGTGATTCCTGCGAAACTTAGGGTGGGAGACACAAATGCTTCAAGCAAGGTTGAGGATGAGACATACAAGTGGTTCTAGCAAAGCTGAGGATGGGATATACAAGCGTTTCTAGCAAGGCTGAGGATGGAACACACAAGTGGTTCTTGCAAGGCTGAGAATGGGAGACACAAGTGGTTTTAGCAAGGCTGAGGATGGAACACAAAAGTGGTTCAAGCAAGGCTGAGGATGGGAGACACAAGTGGTTCTAGCAAGGCTGAGGATGGGACGCACATGTGGTTCTAGTAAGGCTGAGGATGGGACACAAATGTGGTTTTAGCAAGGCTGAGGATGCGACACATAAGTGGTTCTAGTAAGGATGAGGATGGGACACATAGTTCTATCAAGGCTGAGGATGGGCTATACAAGTGGTTTTAGCAGGGCTCAGGATGGGATATACATGTGGTTCTAGCAAGGCTGAGAATGGGACACACATGTGGTTCTAGCAAGGTTGCGGATGAGACACACAAGTGATTTTAGCAAGGCTCTGGATTGGACACACAAATGATTCTAGGAAGGCTGAGATGAGATATACGATTGGTTCTAGCAATGCTGAGGATGAGACATACAAGTGGTTCTATCAAAGGTGAGGACGGGATATACAAGTGGTTCTAGCAAGGCTAAGGCTAGGACACACATATGATTCTAGCAAGGCAGAGGGTGGGACACACAAGTGGTTCTAGCAAGGCTGAGGATAGGATATTCATATGGTACTGCTAAGGCTCAGGGTTGGACACATAAGTGGTTCTAGCAAGAATGATGAAGGGACATACAAGTGATTCTACTAAGGTTGAGGATGGGACACAAACATGGTTTTAGCAAGGCTTAGGTGGGACACAAAAGTGGTTCTAGAGAATCTAAAGATGGGACACACAAGTGGTTCTAGCAAGGCTGAGAATGGGACACATAAGTGATTCTATCAAGTCTGAAGATCGGACAAACAAGTGGTTCTGGCAAGGCTGAGGATGGGACACACAAGTGGTTCTAGCAAGGCTGAAGATGAGGCATACAAGAGTTACTGCTAAGGCCTGAGGATGGGACACACATGTGGATCTCGCAAGGTAGAGGATGGGACACACAAGTGGTTCTAGTAAGGCTGAGGATGGGACACACGTGGTTCTGGCAAGGCTGAAGATGGGACACACGAGTGGTTCTAGTAAGAGAGGATGGGAATCACGTGTGGTTCTAGCAAGTCTGGGGATGGGACATACAAGTGGTTTTAGGAAGGCTGAGGATAGGACACAAGCGGTTATAGCAAGGCTGAGCATGGGATACACAAGTAGTTCTAGCAAGAAAGAGGATGGGACACAGAAGTGGTTTTAGCAAGGATGAGGATGGGACACACACGTGATGTTAGCAAGGCAGAGGATGGGACACACAAGTGGTTCAAGTAAAGCTGAGGATAGGACACAAGAGGTTCTAGGAAGACTGAGGATCTGACACACAAGTGGTTCTAGCAAGACTGAGGATGGGACACAAGTGGTTGTAGCAAGTCTGAAGATGGGACACCCAAGGGGTTCTAACAAGAATGAGGATGGGACACACAAGTGGTTCTAGCAAGGCTGAGGATGGGACATACATATGGTACTACTAAGGCTGAGGATGGGACACATAAGTGGATGTAGCAAGGCTGAGGATAGAAGATACAAGTGGTTCTAGTAAGGCTGAGGATGGGACACAGACGTGGTTCTAGAAAGGCTGAGGTGGAACACAAGTGGCTCTAGAGAGTCTGAAGATGGGAAACACAAGTGGTTCTGTCAAGGCTGAGAATGGGACACACAAGTGATTCTAGCAAGTCTGAAGATGGGACATAAGTGGTTCTATTATGGCTGAGGATGGGACACACAAGTTGTTCTAGCAAGGCTGAGGATAGGGCATACAAGTGCTACTACTAAGGCCTGAGGATGGGACATAAAAGTGGATCTAGCAAGGCTAAGGATGGGACACACATTTGGTTCTAGTAAGCCTGAGGATGGGACACCCTTGTGGTTCTTGCAAGGCTGAGTATGGGACACACAAGTAGTTCTATCAATTCTGCGGATGAGACTCACAAGTGGTTTTAGCAAGGCTCAGGATGGGACACAAGCGGTTCTGGCTAGGCTGAGGATGGGGTACAGAAGTGGTTCTAGCAAGGCAGAGGATGGAACACACCTGCTTTTGGCGAGGTTGAGGATGGGACACACAAGTAATATTAGCAAGGCAAAGGGTGGGACACACAAGTGGTTCATGTAAGGCTGAGGATGTGACACACAAATGGTTCTTGGAAGGCTGAAGATGGGACACACAAGCGGTTCTAGCAAGACTGAGGCTGAGACACAAGTGGTTTTAGCAAGTCTGAAGACACAAATGTGGTTTTAGCATGGCTGTAGATGGGACACACTAGTGGTTTTAGCAAAGCTGAGGATGGGGCATACAAGTGGTGCTACTAAGGCTGAGGATGGGACATACAAGTTGTTATATTAAAGCTGAGGATGGGACACAGTTGGTTCTAGCAAGGCTGTGGATGTGACATACAAGTGGTTCTATTAAGGCTGAAGATGGGACACAAAATTGATTCTAGCCAGGTTAAGGATGGGACACACAAGAGGTTCTAGGAATGCTGAGGATCGGACAGACAAGCGGTTCTAGTAAGGTTGAGGATGGGACATACAAGTTGTTATAGCAAGGCTGAGGATGGGACATACAAGTGATTCTGGCAAGGCTGAGGATGGGACACACAAATAATTCTAGGAAGGCTAAGGATGTGACACACAAACGGTTCTAGCAAGGCTGAGGATGGAACACACAAATAGTTCTAGCAAAGTTGAGTATCAGACACACAAGTGGTTCTAGCATGGCTGACAGTGGGACACACACGTGGTTTTAGCAAGGCTAAGAATGAGACACGTAAGTGATTCTAGAAAGGCTAAGGATGGGACACATAAGTGGTTCTACCAAGGCTGAGGGTGGGACACAAATGATTCTAGAAAGGCTAAGGATGGGACACATAAGTGGTTTTAGCAAGGCTGAGGACAGGACACACAAGTGGTTTTAGCAAGACTACGGATGAGACACGCAAGCGATTCTAGCAAGGCAGAGGGTGGGACACACATGTGGTTTTAGCAAGGCTGAGGATGGGACACATAAATGGTATTAGCAAGGCAGAGGATGGGACAAAAAAGTGGTTCAAGCAAGGCTGAGGATGGGACAGACAAGTGGTTTGAGCAAGGCTGAGGATGGAACACAAGTGGTTCTAGTAAGGTTAAGGATGAGACACACAAGTGGTTTTAGCAAGGCTGACGATGGGACAGATAGGTGGTTTTAGCAAGGCTGAGGATGGGACACAGAAGTGGTTTTAGCAAGGCAGAGGATAGGATACACAAGTGGTTCTAGCAAGGCTAAGGATGAGACATACAAGTGGTACTACTAAGGCCTGAGGATGGGACACACAAATGGTTCTAGCAAGGCTGAGGATGGAACTCACATTTGGTTCTAGCAAGGCTGAGGATGGGACACACAGTGGTTCTAGTAAGGCTGAGGATGGGACAAGCGTGTGGTTCTAGCAAAGCTGAGGGTGGGACACACAAGTGGTTCTAGTAAGGCTGAGGATGGGAGAGACAAGTGGTTTTAACAAGGCTGTTGATGGGACACAAGCGGTTTTAGCAAAGCTGATGATGGGACACAAGCGGTTCTAGCGAGGCAGAGGATGGGACAGAAGCTGTTCTAGCAAAGCTGAGGATGGGACACACAAGTGATATTAGCAAGGCAGAGAATGGGACACACAAGTGGTTCAATTAAGGCCTAGGATGGGAGACAAGTGGTTCTAGGAAGACAGAAGATTGGACACACAAGCGGTTCTATTAAGACTGGGGATGAGACACAAGTGGTTCTAGCAAGTCTGAAGATGGGACACAAATGTGGTTTTAGCATGGCTTTAGATGGGACACACAAAAGGTTCTAGCAAAGCTGAGGATAGGGCATACAAGTGGTGTTACTACGGCTGAGGATGGGACACACAAGTCGATCTAGCAAGGCTGAGGATGGGACATACAAGTGGTTCTACTGAGGATGAGGATGGGACACACAAGTGATTCTAGGAAGGCTAAGGATGTGACACAAATTGTTCTAGCAAGGCCGAGGATGGGACGCACAAGTGGTTTTAGCAAGGTTGAGTATCAGACACATAAGTGGTTCTAGCAAGGCTGAGGATGGGACATACAAGTGGTTCTAGTGAGGCTGAGGATGGGACACACAAATGATTCTAGGAAGGCTAAGGATGTGACCCACAAATGGTTCTAGCAAGGCTGAGTATGGGACACACAAGTGGTTCTAGCACAATTGAGGATGGGACAGACAGGTGGTTTTAGGAAGGCTAAAGATGGGACACACAAGTGGTTATAGCAAGGCAGAGGATGAGAAACAAAAGTGGTTTTAGCAAGGCTGAGAATGAGACATACAAGTGGTACTACTAAGGCCAGAGGATGGGACACATAAGAGAATCTAGCACGGCTGAGGATGGGTCACACAAGTGGTTCTAGCAAGGCTGAGGATGGGGCAAACGTGTGGTTCTAGCAAGGCTGAGGATGGGACACACAAGTGGATCTAATAAGGCTGAGGATGGGACAGACAAGTGGTTCTAGCAAGGCTGTGGATGGGACACAAGTGGTTTTGCAAGGTTGAGTATCGGACACACAAGTGGTTCTAGCAAGGCTGACAGTGGGACACACACGTGGCTCTAGCAAGGCTAAGAACAGGACACAGAAGTGATTCTAGAAAGTCTGAAGATGGGACATAAGTGGTTCTAACAAGGCTGAGGATGGGACACAGAAGTGATTCTAGAAAGGCTGAGGATGGGACACATAAGTGGTTCTAGCAAGGCTGAGGATGGAACACACAAGTGGTTTTAGCAAGACTGCGAATGAGAAACACAAGCGGTTCTAGCAAGGCAGAGAGTGGGACATACGTGTGGCTTTAGCAAGGCTGAGGATGGGACACACAAGTGGCATTAGCAAGCCTTAGGATGGGACACAAAAGTAGTTCAAGTAAAGCTGAGGATGGAACAGACAAGTGGTTTGAGCAAGGCTGAGGATGGGACACAAGTGGTTCTAGCAAGGCTGAGGATGGGACACAAGTGGATCTAGCAAGGCTGAGGATGGGACAGACAGGTGGTTTTAGTAAGGCTGAGGATGGGACACACAAGTGGTTCTAGCAAGGTAGAGGATGGAACACAATTGGTTCTAGCAAGGCTGAGGATGTGACACAAAAGTGGTATTAGCAAGGCAAAGGATGATACACACAAGTGTTTCAAGTAAGGCTGGGGAGAGGACATACAAGTGGTTCTAGGAAGGCTGAGGATAGGACACACAAGCGGTTCTAGCAAGACTGTGCATGGGACACACAAGTGGTTCTAGCAATTCTGAAGATGGCACATCTAAGTGGTTCTAGCAAGTTTGAGGATGGGGCATACAAGTGGTTCTAACAAGGATGAGGATGGGATATACAAATGGTACTTCTAAGGCTGAGTATGAGACATAGAAGTGGATCTAGCAAGGATGAGGATGGGACATACAAGTGGTTCTAATAAGGCTAAGAATGGGACACACACGTGGTTCTAGCAAGGCTGAGGATAGGACACACTAGTGGCTCTAGCAAGGTTGAGGATGGGACGCAAAGGTGGTTCTAGCAAGGCTGTGGATGGGACATTCTAGTGGTTCTAGCACGGCTGTGGATGGGACACAAGTGGTTCTAGCAAGACTGAGGATGGGAAATATAAGTGGTTGTAGCAAGGTTGAGGATGGGACATCCAAGTGGTTCTAGCAAGGCTTAGGATGGGACACACAAGTGGATCTCGGAAGCCTGAGGATGGGACATATAATTGGTTGTAGCAAAGTTAAGGATGGGACACACAAGTGGTTCTAGCAAGGCTGAGGATGGAACACACAAATACTTCTAGCAAGGCTTAGGATGGGACATAAAAGTGGTTCTACTAAGGCTGGGGTTGGGACACACAATTGGTTCTAGCAAGGCTGAGGATAGGATACACAAGTGGTTCTAACAAGGGCGAGAATGGAACACTCAATTGGTTTTAGCAAGTCTGAGGACGGGACATACAAATGGTTCTAGCAAGGCTGTGGATAGGACACACATGCGGTTCTAACACGGGTGAGGATTGGACAGAGAAGTGGTTCTAGCATTGCTGAGGATGGAACACATAAGCGGTTCTAGCATGGCTGAGGGTTTGTAACACACGGTTTTAGCAAGGCAGAGGATGACACACAAGTGGTTTTAGTAAGGCTGAGGATGGGACATAGAATTAGTTCTAGCAAGGCAGAAGATGGGACACACAAAAGGTTTTAGCAAGGCTAAGGATGGGACACACAAGCGGTTCTAGCAAGGCTGAGGATGGGACACACGTGGTTCTAGCGAGGCAGAGGATAGGACACAAGTGGTTCTAGCAAGGCTGAGGATGGGACACGCATGCGGTTCTACCAAGGGTGAAGACTGAACAAAGAAGTGGTTCTAGCAAGGCTGAGGATGGGACACACAAGCGGTTCTAGCATGGTAGAGGGTGGGTAGACACACAAGTGGTTCTAGCAAGGCAGAGGATGAAACACACAAGTGATTTTAGCATGGCTGAGGATGGGATATACAAGTGGTTCTAGCAAGGCTGAGGAGGGGACACACAAGTGTTTCTAGCAAGGCTGAGGATGGGACACACACAAATAGTTCTAGCAAGGCTGAAGATGGGACATAAAAGTGGTTCTATTAAGGCTGGGGGTGGGACACACAATTGGTTCTAGCGAGGCTGAGAATAGGATAGACAAGTGGTTCTAACAAGGCCGAGAATGGAACATTCAATTGGTTTTAGCAAGTCTGAGGACGGGACATAGAAATGGTTCTAGCAAAGTTGTGGAAGGGACATACAAGCGGTTTTAGCAAGGGTGAAGATTGGACAAAGAAGTGGTTCTAGCAAGAATGAGGATGGAACACAAGCGGTTCTAGCATGGCAGAGGGTTTGAAGGCACACAGTTGGTTTTAGCAAGGCAGAGGATGAGGCACACAAGTGGTTTTAGCAAGGCTGAGGATGGGACATAGAATTGGTTCTAGCAAGGCAGAAGATGAGACACACAAGTGGTTTTAGCAAGGCTAAGGATGGGACACACAAGCGGTTCTAGTAAGGCTGAGGATGGGTCATAGAAGTGGTTGTAGCAAGGCAGAAGATGGGACACACAAGTGGTTCTAGCAAGGGTGAGGACAGGACATACAAGCGGTTCTAGCAAGGCTGAGGATGGGACACACGTGGTTCTAGCAAGGCAGAGGATAGGACACGAGTGGTTCTTGCAAGGCGGAGGATGAGACACGCAGGCGGTTCTACCAAGGGTGAGGACTGAACAAAGAAGTGGTTCTAGCAAGGCTAAGGATGGGACACACAAGCGGTTTTAACATGGCAGAGGGTGGGTAGACACACAAGTGGTTCTAGGAAGGCAGAGGATGAGACACTAAAGAGGTTTTAGCAAGGCTGAGGATAGGACATACAAGTGGTTCTAGCAATGCTATGAATGGGACACACAAGCGGTTCTAGCAAGGGTGAGGACTGGACAAAGCATTTGTTCTAGCAAGGCAGAGGATGGGACACACAAGCGGTTCTAGCATGGTAGAGGGTGGCTAGACACACAAGTGTTACTAGCAAGGCAGAGTAGACACAAGTGATTTTAACATGGCTGAGGATGGGATATACAAGTGGTTCTAACAAAGCTGAGGATGGGACACACAAGTTGTTTTAGCATGGCTGACGATGAGACATACAAGTGGTTCTATCAAGGCTAAGAATGGGCCATACAAGTGGTACTATTAAGGCTGACGATGGGACACGCAAGTGGATCTAGCAAGGCTGAAGATCGGACATATGAGTGGTTCTAGCAAGGCTGAGGATGGGACACATACGGGGGCTAGCAAGGCTGAGGATGGGACGCACAAATGGTTCTGGTAAGGCTGAGGATGGGACACACGTGGTTTTAGCAAGGCTGACGATGGAACACTCATGTTTTTCTAGCAAGGCCGAGGGTGAGACACACAAGTGGTTCTACCACAGCTGAGGGTGAGACATACAGGTGGTTCTAGTATGGCTGAGGATGGGACACATAAGTGGTATTAGCAAGAATGAGGATGGGACATATATGTGGTTCTAGCAAGGCTGAGGATGGGACACACAAGTGGATCTAGCAAAGTTGAGAATGGGACACAGAAGTGGTTCTAACGAGGCTGAGGATGGGACACAGAAGTGGTTCTATCAAGACTGAAGGTGGGATACACAGGTGGTTCTAGCACAGCTGAGGATGGAACATACAAGTTCTAGCAAAGTTGAGGATGGGACACAGAAATAGTTCTAGCAAGGCTGAGGTTGGGACATACTAGTGGTTCTACTAAGGCTGAGGATGGGACACACAAGTGGTTCTAGCAAGGTTGGGGTTGGGACACACAAGTGGTTCTTCTAAGGCAGAGGATGGGACACATGTGGTCGTATCAAGGCTGAGGATGACAGCGTTTCTAGCAAGGCTGAGGGTTGGACATACAAGTGGTTGTAACAAGGCTGAGGATGGAACACTCAAGTTGTTCTAGAAAGGCCGATGATGGGACAAACAAGTGGTTATAGCAAGGTTGAGGATGGGACACACAAGTGTATCTAGCAAGGATGAGTCTGGGACACAAGTGGTTCTAGCAAGGCTGAGGGTGGGACACACAAGTGTATCTAGCAAGGATGAGGATGTTACACACAAGTGCTTCTAGCATGGCTGAGGATGGGACACACGAGTGGTATTAGCAAGACTGAGGATTGGACATATATGTGGTTCTAGCAAGGCTGAGGATGGGACACAGAAGTGGTTCTAGCAAGGCTCAGAATGAGACACACAAGTTTTTCTAGGAAGGCTGAGGATGGGATATATAAGTGGTTGTAGCAAGGTTGAGGATGCGACATCCAAGTGGTTCTAGCAAGGCTGAAGATGGTATGCACAAGTTGTTCTATGAAGGCTGAGGATGGGACATTTAAGTGGTTGTAGCAAGGTTGAGGATGGGACACACAAGTAGTTCTTGCAAGGCTGAGGATGGAACATAGAAATGATTCTACTAAGGCTGAGGGTGGGACACAATTGGTTCTAGGAAGCCTGAGATAGGACACACAGGTGGTTCTAAAAAGGCCGAAAATGGAACACTGAAGTGGTTCTAGTAAGGCCGAGGATGGGACAAACAGGTAGCTCTAGCAAGGCTGAGATTGGGACACATAAGTGGATCTAGCATTGCTGAGGATGGAACACACAAGTGGTATTAGGAAGACTGATTATGGGACATACAAGTGGTTCTAGCAAGGCTGAGGATGGGACATACAAGTGGTTTTAGTAAGGATGAGGATGGAACACACAAGTGTATCTCGCAAGGATGAGGATGGGACACACAAGTGGTTCTAGCACGGCTGAGGATGGGACGTTCAAGTAGTCCTAGCATGGGGGAGGATGGGACACGCGAGTGGTATAATCTAGACTGAGGGTTGGACATATATGTGGTTCTAGCAAGGATGAGGATGGGACACACAAGTGGTACTAGCAAGACTGAGGGTTGGACATATATGTGGTTCCAGCTAGGCTGAGGATGGGACACACAAGTGGATCTAGCAAGGTTGATAATGGGACACACAAATGGTTCTAACGAGGCTGAGAATGGGACAAACAGGTGGTTCTAGCAAGGTTGATATTGGGACATAAGTGGATCTAGGAAGGCTGAGGATGGGACACACAAGTGGTTGTAGCACGGCTGTGGAGGGGACATACAAGTGGTCCCAGCATGGCTGAGGATGGAACACACAAGTGATATTAGCAAGACTGAGTATGGGACATAAAAGTGGTTCTAGCAAGGCTGAAGATGGGCCACATAAGTGGGTCTAGCACGGCTGAGGAGGTGACATACAAGTGGTTCTTGCAAGGCTGAAGATGGGACACACATGTGTATCAAGCAAGGATGGAGATGGGACACACAAGTGGTTCTAGCACGGCTGAGGATGGGACGTTCAAGTAGTCCTAGCATGGTTCACGATGGGACACGAGTGGTATAAGCAAGACTGAGGGTTGGACATATACATGGTTCTAGCAAGGCTGAGGATGGGACAGACGAGTGATATTAGCAAGACTGAGGGTTGGATATATATGTGGTTCTAGCAAGACTGAGGATGGGACTCACAAGTGGATCTAGCAAAGTTAAGAATGAGACACACAAGTGGTTCTAACGAGGCTGAGGACGGGAAAAAGAAGTGGTTCTATCAGGACTGAGGGTGGGAGACACAGGTGGTTCTAGCACAGCTGAAGATGGAACATACAAGTTCTAGCAAGGTTGAGGATGGGACACAAAAATAATTCTAGCAAGGCTGAGGTTGGGACTTACTAGTGGTTCTACTAAGGCTGAGGATGGGACACACAAGTGGTTCTAGCAAGGTTGGGGTTGGGACATACAAGTGGTTCTACTAAGGCTGAGGATGGGACACAAGTGGTCGTATCAATGCTGAGGATTGGACATACAAGTGGTTTTAACAAGGCTGAGGATGGAACGCTCAAGTTGTTCTAGAAAGGCCGAGGATGGGACACACAAGTGGTTATAGCAAGGCTGAGGATGGGACACACAAGTGTATCTAGCAAGGATGAGGATGGGACACAAGTGGTTCTAGCAAGGCTGAGGGTGGGACACACAAGTGTATCTAGCAAGGATGAAGATGTTACACACAAGTGGTTCTAGGAAGGCTGATGATGGGACGTTCAAGTGGTCCTAGCATGGCTGAGGATGGGACAAACGAGTGGTATTAGCAAGACTGAGGATTGGACATATATGTGGTTTTAGCAAGGCTGAGGATGGGACACAGAAGTGGTTCTAGCAAGGCTCAGAATGAGACACACAAGTTTTTCTAGGAAAGCTGAGGATGGGATATATAAGTGGTTGTAGCAAGGTTGAGGATGTGACATCCAAGTGGTTCTAGCAAGGCTGAAGATGGTATGCACAAGTTGTTCTATGAAGGCTGAGGATGGGACATATAAGTGGTTGTAGAAAGGTTGAGGATGGGACACGCAAGTGATTCTAGCAAGTAGTTCTTGCAAGGCTGAGGATGGAACAGAGAAATGATTCTACTAAGGCTGAGGGTGGGATACAATTGGTTCTAGGAAGCCTGAGATAGGACACACAAGTGGTTCTAAAAAGGCCGAAAATGGAACACTGAAGTGGTTCTAGTAAGGCCGAGGATGGGACAAACAGGTAGTTCTAGCAAGGCTGAGATTGGGACACATAAGTGGATCTAGCATTGCTGAGGATGGAACACACAAGTGGTATTAGGAAGACTGATTATGGGACATACAAGTGGTTCTAGCAAGGCTGAGGATGGGACATACAAGTGGTTTTAGTAAGGATGAGGATGGAACACACAAGTGTATCTCGCAAGGATGAGGATGGGACACACAAGTGGTTCTAGCACGGCTGAGGATGGGACGTTCAAGTAGTCCTAGCATGGGGGAGGATGGGACACGCGAGTGGTATAATCTAGACTGAGGGTTGGACATATATGTGGTTCTAGCAAGGATGAGGATGGGACACACAAGTGGTACTAGCAAGACTGAGGGTTGGACATATATGTGGTTCCAGCTAGGCTGAGGATGGGACACACAAGTGGATCTAGCAAGGTTGATAATGGGACACACAAATGGTTCTAACGAGGCTGAGAATGGGACAAACAGGTGGTTCTAGCAAGGTTGATATTGGGACATAAGTGGATCTAGGAAGGCTGAGGATGGGACACACAAGTGGTTGTAGCACGGCTGTGGAGGGGACATACAAGTGGTCCCAGCATGGCTGAGGATGGAACACACAAGTGATATTAGCAAGACTGAGTATGGGACATAAAAGTGGTTCTAGCAAGGCTGAAGATGGGCCACATAAGTGGGTCTAGCACGGCTGAGGAGGTGACATACAAGTGGTTCTTGCAAGGCTGAAGATGGGACACACATGTGTATCTAGCAAGGATGGGGATGGGACACACAAATGGTTCTAGCACGGCTGAGGATGGGACGTTCAAGTAGTCCTAGCATTGTTCAGGATGGGACACACGAGTGGTATAAGGAAGACTGAGGGTTGGACATATTCGTGGTTCTAGCAAGGCTGAGGATGGGACAGACGAGTGGTATTAGCAAGACTAAAGGTTGGATATATATGTGGTTCTAGCAAGGCTGAGGATGGGACACACAAGTGGATCTAGCAAGGTTGAGAATGGGTCACACAAATGATTCTAACGAGGCTGAGGATGGGACAAACAGGTGGTTCTACCAAGGCTGATATTGGGACATAAGTGGATCTAGGAAGGCTGAGGATGGGACATACAAGTGGTTGTAGGAAGGCAGAAGATGGGACACACAAATGGCTTTAGCAAGGCAGAAAATAGGACACACAAATGGTTCTAGCAAGGCTGAGGATGGGAGACAAGTGGTTCTAGCAATTCTGAAGATGGGACACACAATTGGTTCTAGGAAGGCTGAGGATGGGACACACATATGGTTTTAGCATGGTTGAGGATGGGACACAAGTGGTTCTAGCAAGTCTGAAGATGGGACACACAAGTGGTTTTAGGAAGGCTGAGGATGGGACACACAAGTGGTTTTAGCAAAGCTGGGGATGGGACACAAGTGGTTCTAGCAAGTCTGAAGCCGGGACACACAAGTGGTTTTAGGAAGGCTGAGGATGAGACACACAATTGGTTCTAGCAAGGCTGATAATGGGACATATAGTAGGTTTTACTAAGGTTGAGGATGGAACACACACGTGGTTCTAGCAAGGCTGAGCCTAGGACACAGAAGTGATTCTAGCAAGGCTGAGCCTAGGACACAGAAATGATTCTAGCAAGGCTAAGGATGTGACACACAAGTGGGTCTAGCAAGGCTGAGAATGGGACATACAAGTGGTTCTACTAAGGTTGAGGATGGAACACACAAGTGGATCTAGCACGGCTTAGGATGGAACATGTAAGTGGTTCTACTAAGGCTGAGGATGGGACACACACGTGGTTCTAGCAAGGCTGAGGATGGGACAAACAAGTGGTTCTGGCAAGGCAGAGGATGGGACACACACGTGGTTTTAGCAAGGTTGAATATGGAACACTCAAGTTTCTCTAGCAAGGCCAAGGGTGGGACACGCAAGTGGTTCTAGCACGGCTTAGGGTAGGACATAGGTAGTAGATTGTTGACATCAGCCGCCCAGGGTGGTACTACCTTCCTTACTGAGGAGCGTTAAAGTGGTGCCCGGAAACATCCTACACTATCCATGTCAGGATTGCTGGTCTTACTTCCTGTCTCATCGAAACGGGACTACCGGGCTAGTCCTACCATCTTCTTACA
>JAYMFT010105783.1:0-13645 GCA_038088735.1 Panulirus argus
ACAGACAGACAGACAGACAGACAGAGAGACAGACAGACAGACAGACACACACACACACACACACACACACACACACATCATTATCATGAGTCTGAGATTAGAATTCTAGATAAAATATGGAGTGTGGCAGGATAGATTGCCGCTACCGAACAGGTGAAACTAGATATGTTCAGAGGAGGACGGATGAAGGAGATTGATTGGGTTTTACAATGGTTGGAGGAAAATGATGTCAAAGGAGAATTAATGGATGAGTGATTTGACACCGTAATAATGGAGACATCATTAACAGTTATAGAAGAGTTGCAAGAGCTGCAACAGGCAAGGGAACAGATTAAGAAACAGAGTAAGGAAATCGAAGATCCTGGCAATGTGACCAGATACAAGGGGACATTAGGTACTGAGAAATGTATTCGTTGGGAATGATAAGGAAGTCTTTCCACTTGAGAGGTATCAGAAGATATGTGACCAAAGGAAGAAAGATAAAGTGAATTGAACATTTCAGAGAAATAGTTCAGGAGGGTAGCCTCGAGATGTTCCTGAAGCAGAAAGGCGATGGTCATAACACAGAGACCAGGGACTGTTGAGAATGGTGGGCAGGAACAGGAACAAACCTGGACCTGATGAGTGGAAACAGAGAGTACCGATTGATGCAATGGGACAAAGAAACCTGGGAACACAGACACAGAGGCATATGGGAAATAACCAAGTGGAGCTGTAGGGTGAAATAAACCGTCAGACAAAACAATGGGGAAAGTATTTGGTAAGTTAAATGAAGATTTAGAAGTAAAGTGCAGATTACTTAGCATCGGCGAAGGCTGGCAAAGCCAGAGACTTGGAGGTCGAAGAACCATCACTGCAGGACTCAGCTGACTCGCGGGTTGCTCTAATTTTCGTAAGGTTTTAGTGAAGCCAAAGGATGATAGACATAAGTCGTTGATGATATCTGGACTGAGAGAACTCCATTTTCCAGCCACAGAAGAAAGGTTGACAAATGAATAAATACTGATTAGGAGACCACTAGACGCTATGGACTTGCCAAATGCATTTACGAAGATAAAAGGAACGAAGAGTATTGATAGATATAGTCCATAAGAAGGGAATGACCCATAATGAATGCGTCCTATACTAAATCAAGTAGCCATGAGGTACTTGAGCAGGCTAAAAAAACTTGCAAGTAAGGACGACATCAGTAGGATATTTATCAGATGTGATAGACGAAGGGAAGAAGGATAGAGAAACCGCAAGACATCGATGGAAGATATGGTTCCTGACAGTACCCCAGAGAGACCAGCAGTGTTTTGAGAATTGACTGTAAGGCGATGGATGTGTATTCAGATGACTAACAGTAAATAGAAGGCTGTTACAGTAGAAAAGAAGCCTTATATTCCTGGAGTAGTGAAGACAAAACTTACAAAAGAGTTGAGATCCGACCAAATCTGTTCTGAGAGATAAATGGTATAAAGGAGAGGAGAGTAAGTTGCAGGATAGGGTTGGGTTTGGCCCTTTTGATAGGCAAAAGCCTTAAGTCTCAGGCAATATTGTTAGACTGTGATATATGGTCCATTCAAACAATACGTAAAGGAAAGAGTGACCGTAAGAAAGAATTGCAAAGTGGCGTTGCAGATTAATAGTCTTTCAAAGGATTTTGATTAACCAGAAGAAATATACAAAGACAGTGATGGAACAATCAGGTTGGTGCATGAAGCGGAGATACACACTCCTCTGAAATAATAAAGTTCTAAACTTGGAGGATATCACTTATAAAGAGACAGGCTGGAGAATTTAGATTCTCCTGAAGACAGGGAATTATGGAGATAAAAGATTTTAGAATTTATACAAAAAATTTCTTCATCGGCTTATCACTGGGCACACTAAAATCATCGGAGCTGATAGATTATCATTAATAGACACTAGTTATAGTATTAACTGTCAACTATACGTATTAATATTGAAATAAGGAACATCTGGTATGATACAGCAACTGAAGAATTAATCATGTAATGCTTCAGTTTGTCCATGTTGTAAATGATGATATAAATCAGGCCCAAAAGAGGAGATATTTATTATGGTGGAAACTAACTAGAACTGATATATTTCTCTAAGGATGTGAATTGGAAAATGAAGCCATGTTATGCAAGGCCTTGTGAAATTATAAACGAAACAGGAAGAGCATGGATATCTTTTGCTTCAAATACAGAAGAAAGGTTAAAAGAATACAGACGCTGTTCAGTATAAGATGTCACAAAGCATATGAGCTTATGGATCTGCTAAGGAGGATATAGACGACATTACACCCAGCAAAACCTCGATGGGTCTGTGACATTAACCTAAAAGGAAAAAAAAACAAAAATGCCATAGAGCCTTGGCCGATACAAGGCTCATGGCTCGGATGAGGTTTATCCTCTGTGCTGACGAAGTGTAAGGGTGTCCATGACACGCCGCTTGAAATGTTGTTGAGTATGTCGCCAGAAGGAAGGTAGAGTGACAGGGGAGTGGAAAATGGACCAATGTACTATGTATCTTTTATGAAGGAGACGGGAAATTGCGCTGAAGTACAGACCAGTCTTTCTGACGAGGTTTGTCTATAAAACACAAGAAAAGATATTCAAAATAGAAATGGATGAATACGTGCAAAGGAGAAACTACCAAAGCGAGAGAGAGGAGATCACGTGTAACTAAGCTCCTGGATTGGTGGATTGTGTTCAACTGGATTGATAGCCTTGTATTGAACTCTGTATGTCGCATAGGAGGATTGATTGTATATTAGCTGGATCCACAGGCAGGAATAAGGGCTTCAGTCCTTCGATGGGTGAAGAATAACCTCAGTGGAAGGGGAGAAAGGTTCCACGCTATCTGTCATGTGTTATGCACCGACACCATAGCTCCCTATCAACAACAGGTCCCGCAAACCTCTTCATGTTTTACCCTGGACGTTTCACATGCCCTGTTTCTGTCCACTGAAAGCATATCAACCCCAGAATACCACACCACTCCATTTCACTCTATTCCGTGCACGCCTTTCACCATCCTCAATGTTCAGGCCCCGATCGCTCATAATCTTTTTCACTCCATCATTTCACCGCCAATTTGATCTCCCGCTTCTCCTTGTTCCCTTCACTTCTGACACATATATCCTCTTTGTCAACCTTTCCTCACTCGTTCGTTCCATATGTCCAAACCATTTCAACACACCCTCTTCTGCTCTCTCAACCACACTCTTTTTATTACCACACATCTCTCTTACCCTTACATTAATTACTTGCTCAAACCAACTCACATCACATATTTTCCTTATACAGAACAAAAAATTGTCATGTAGATATTCAACTTTTTTTCCAGACATTTTGGCACTTGTTTTGGTTTCTTAGAGCTCCTTTTGTCATAACTTCTCAAAACTTTTGAAACTTTTTTTCGTAGAACTTTTCATAAATAATACAACACATCAATTTTCTTTTTCAGGCCCAGTTCCTGATCTTTGAGAAAATACGTGAAGAAGGTTATGGCGTAGGAGTAGAGGATGTGCGACTAACTGTAGAAATTGTTGTTCCATCTTCACAGGTAGGTTAATGAAATGAAGTATTTGATGTGAACACAAAAATTGGTTTGGCATATTTCTCTCCTATGACAAGCTCTAAGTTGTGTGACTGTGTTATTCATATCTATTCATTAAGTATCATTGAACAGAGTCAACCACTTTAAATCCCCCCCCCCCACACTCCCAAAAAATAATCATCCTATTGGCTTCACCATGACCACTTTCTTACTTTAACTGAGGCCATTCCTCATTGTTTGGTGAAGTAACCTGTTCCAATAAAAATCAACAAATGGAAAAGGAGGCATGATGCTGTTTTGGCTACTGAAAGCTTGCCATTGTAGAAAAATTATCTTATCATGTTGTGCTTATTTTCCTCCACTGGGCATCAGAGAGTTGTCAGACTGGTGCCCATTTAATGTAATGGAAAGTCTCTTGTATTTAGTGTGAATACTGCATAAAGTTTGCCGCAGGTAATAGCTATCCTATAGCAACAATGAATTTCAACTATCATCACATTCCTCTTTCATGGATCTTAGAAGCAAAGGCCTCTGAAAAGTTTGAGAATAGGATGAATATGATGTTTTGAGCTCAGAGAGAAGTTGTCCCACAAATGAAAAACTGATGACACTTAAGGTTTTCATTTGCCATTATCAGAGCTAGTACTGTGCTCGTTAAAGCAGCTGTTTAGGTGGTTGCAAACAGATTTAAACAATTTTTATGTACATTATAGTATTTTTGATCAGCTTAATACAAAGACACTGGGGCTTAGTTAAAGCTTAAAAGCCGAGTTAATGATTCCACCAAACCTGTTATACTTACACAAAGAAGTTAATTGGAAGTAGGGTCTTTGATATTAATCAAGAAAAGATTTATATGGAAATAAGTTATTTTAGAACTGGGCATTGAAAATGTATAGCTTTAAGAAATGAAAAATATTAGGGACTTAGATTCTCCCCAACACTTTTAAGATCAAGACTGCTCAAGAAACATAGAAGTAAGATGTTCTAGTTCTTTTATGTTACTCTTCACTGTCCACAATTTTTTTTCACACTAGTTCGCCATTTCCCGCATTAGTGAGGAAGTACCAGGGACGGATGAAGAAATGGCATCATTCACTTGCATCTGCTCTCTGGCTGTCATGTATAGTGCACCAAAGCCAAAGCCCAGTATTCACAGTCCAGCCCTACTGACCTTAAACATTGGTTCCCTCATCTGCCTCATATACCTTCATTAAGCCCATTGACAGCATGTGGTCCCTTGTACTTCACAATGCTCCAATTCCCTCTATCCCTTACAGTTTGTGCATGCATTCTAAATACTTGGGTGTCAACATCAAAACCTGGAATCAATGAAAAACTAAGGGCAAAGCTTCCACCACACTTCATTCATATAAACAGTGTTGATTTCCCCTTCATGATCACATCCCTAATGGTGTCAGACATCCAGAATTCCTTCACAGTTATCTGGTCATTCTATGTAGCCTTCATGAGCTTTGTGAATGTTCCCCATATATAGTAGGCTTTGAAAGTAGATATCACCCCCTGGTCCATTGGCTGGATTAGAGATGTAGTGTTCGGGGGAAGAAAGATTACTGATATTCTCACTTAGGTCCTGTGTTGAAGGTAGATGGACAGGGACATTATTGAAAAGGAAGAAAATCTTGAAACTTATATTCTCCTTCTTACAGTACTCCTGCTCTGCATGGAACCTTGGAGCAAAATAACTACAGAAAACCTTGCTTGTCATCCACCCCTTGAGATCAGAATAATAATAGATAGGCAGATATTGCTTCACATATCCCTTAAGAGCCCTTAAGTTTATAAAAGGGGAACCATTAATGGTTTAAGCATGCAGTTACTTTCATCACTTTCTCATAACATATAAGCATATTAATTTTAACCCCAGTGGTGATGGCCTTATGCTTTATATTTTTAGCACCACTGGTTCTAGGATAACTTAAAACATGCTTTGGTAACATGACACAGGGACAAAACATGCACAATATACAGTATATTGCAGCACAAAATAATGTAGCACTCTACAACTATAGACCGTTTCCATGCCGTGGGCAAAGGTGCTTCTTGCACAGTGCTGGCAATGCCACATCACCATGCTGCAAGCCCAGTGATGATTGCATGATTCCAAACATAAACCAACTTGAATTAAAAAAAGGTGTAAATGGACTGTGTGCGTTTTTCTGAAAGTGGTGTAAAACAAGCACACAGAAATTGAGAGGTCCCTGTAAACTGGTCTTGTTCACATTAAAATCTACCTAGGAGAATTACAACCTTCCCTGATAATGGTCTTGAAGTTTCTCAGGAAATTTTCGGCAGAACAACAACAGCAGAAGTAGCCTCACTGGTTATCTTGATATTGTGGTAATTGTGTTTCTAGTTCGTGAAACCAGAATTTGTTTGAAATGTCTTTGCTGCTCCTTCTCTGCTGCCAAGTCATCATATGTACTCCGAGCCTTAGCATGTGTCACAATCATGCTCATGAGAACAGTTTCACGAGTTTGATGTTCAATCCATGTGCTCAACATTATTTCAATTCTCTCAGTAATCGAACTACAGGAATATAAGGTCTTAGATCTAAAATACACATATTTTATTAGTGTTCCACTCTTCGCACTGTCCTTGATCTTGGAACTATCATGAATAGTATGTAAAGTAGATTCACTAAGTCCAAAGATATGCGTAATATCAGCTGTTCATTCACCTTTTCATTACATTTGACCTCAGTTGTGATGGCAGCACTGGTACCAAGAGAACTTAAAAGATGCTTTGTTGGCACTATGCAAGTGGCAAAATACTTGCAATACATATATACTTCAGCACAAACTTCTGTAGCACCATGACTATAGACTGTATTCATGCCACTCATGTGCAGGCTTCCCATGTGGTAAATGCAGCACCACACCATTGCCCTGCCAGCCAATTGATGATCATGTTACTCCAGACATAATCCCTGAAAGTTGAAAAAAAATGTAAATGGATCATGTGTGTTCTAAAAATGGTGTAAATTAAACATGCAGAAATCAAGAGGTTCCTATAGAAGTTTTATACTCATCATTCCAAAAAATTTCATTTTAGCCTTGTGATTTGTCAGTTACGTTAAAGTGAATTACCATTGAATAAATTATTGTTTAGTTAGAAATGCCTGTGATGGAGATGGAACAGAGTGAAAGAAGGTTTCAGTGTGATTAAAATATAGCACATAGCTACATGAATCTGATAGAAAAAGGGGCTTGGGGTCAACATGTTGGCCAGTCTTTTGCCAGGCAACAAAATGAGGAGAACTGCTAAGGAGGCACACCGTCTACTGCTTAATATTTGAGTAACATTAAATTACATCGATAAGATGTTCAATAAGCTGTGTACAACTTGAATTAGATATGAAATTTGGTCACCTTGCTTCAAGAAACATAAGATCTAATAGAGGAGGGCAACAAAGATAGTAAAAAAGATGCTGAGAAGTACTTCCTTAGTATCAAAGTTGTTAAATAAAAAAGTGATGAAATTGTGAATATATTTATCTACATATCTGATGCCTGTTCCCTTCCACAACTCTCAACAAGAAGGTGACCACACCAAAAGAGTCACCACTTATCCCTGTCCTCACATGCTTCCCTGCATGTAGAATTCCTCATATTCTTCCACTGTTTCTCTCCCTCCAGTTCTCTTCCACTCTGTTTCCCTGTGTCGCAGATGATCTTACCTCACCTCATCCCCTTTAATCTTACTATCATACACTCTCCTTGTAAACTCCATATCTTGCATTCTCTCCACTTTCCCAAACCAGCTCAAAGTATTATACTTCACCCACTATACCACTCCTCAATTCATTCCCTTTGCATTCCCTGCAAACAGTTTATAGAAATTTCAAAGTTGTCTGACAGTGAAGTTCAAGAAATGGGGCCCCATAAGTGGAGAACTTCCTCCCCATATTTTACAAATAAGTAACCACGCACGCACGCATGCACACACACACACACACACACACACACACACAGAGGTGATAAAGTACTGAAAATGGGGGATTTCAGTTATAGACGAGGAATTTAGATTCCCATGTTGACAGGGACTTTTTATTAGTCATTAGTATGTAGAGTGTAAAAAGGAAAATTTTCTTTACTATCGTGTCAATAAACACACTAGAATGAGAGGGAATGGTATACACCATCATTGCTAGATATTATCTTCACATATACTGGCATGGATACTGAGAACATCATATATGATACACCACTGGGCAAAAGTGGTTATGTAATGTTCAAGTTTGAGTATATGATGAATAAGGAAGTTAAAAGAACAGAGGTGAGACAATACCTAAAGAGGAGACATAATCATGGTAATTAAACAAACCTCAACAATATCTTTGATAACATTAATTGGAAAATGGGGCTCAATGGTCAAGTACCATGGCTTTCTAGTGAAATTTGCAGTGGAGTAAGAACATGGGTACCTCAAGCCTCAAACACAAATGGAAAGTTATAAAAGAAGGAGGAATGGTTTAGTAAAAGTGGCAGAAGGTAAGGGTAAGGGAGCTTCAGAATATACAATGGAGAAGATAAGAGCAGCACTTTAGCCAGCCAGCCAGGATAAGAAAGGAGGAATGAAGAAACTTTGGAAAGAATGTTATGGACTAGGCAAGAGAAAATCCAGAGCTTTTCCATCAGTTCATCAGGAGTAAACAAACTGTCACTTAAAGAACAGTTAATCAGGCTAATTGATTCAAAGGGAAAAATTGTGGATGATTCTGTAAGGTGATCATGTAATGCTGGATCATTATTATGTAGTAAATGATGACTAAAAATAGTAGCAGCAGAACCTGACTTGATTAGGAAATAAAATCATGGAAATTATATTAGTTGTGCCGGTGACATGAAACATAGGAAAACATTCTTGATACAAAACGATGTTTTTGCAGTATGATAGTGGAAGGAGTCCTATCAATATTGTTTGCCATTTTATCATTTTTAAGGTATTTAAGTAATGCTTAGAACAACATGTTTGGCAAAGTCTATCCAGAAACATTCCTCAGAAACATAATGCCTTTTTATAACACTGCACATTTCTTTTCAGTAAGTTGTTACCTGACTGATGAACTAGTAATTATTTGTATATTCAAAAAATAATGGAGAAAATGATTGGTACAGATCAGACAAAGGAATGCTAGCTAGTGATGACATGATATTGTTACATTGCTAGCAAGTGTAACTTTATTTTATATGTACCACCCATTTTGTCCATTACCTTTCAAAATATATGAATAATTATTAGTTTATGAGTTGGGTAATAATGTACTTTAAAGAACTGTATTAAAAAAAGTATGTATAGAAATACAGTTTACTGCTTTGTTTACCAGGTGCATATTGAACATTTTGCTCCAGTGCTTGACAGCTGTTCTACGTCTATCACCTATTTTCTCCGTTTTTTGTATATATGTGTAAATTAACTGTACACAAGTTAAGTAAGAAAATACTGAAAAAAGCATTAACTCTCAGATCATGCTTCAGAAAGCACTGCTTTTTTGCAATTTTTTATTTGAAATAGAATATGCAGTTATTCAATATGACTGAATAGTTCTGATCTAATTTGACTTGCACATACATCCAGAATGAAAAAATGTTTAAGATATCTGAAATGAATGACGAAAGAATCTGACATATTGTTTTTAACACTTTCATTGAAGTTGTTCCCAATCATGGCAGGCATAGTGGGGATGCTTTTGTCCTTAGTCATGGCAACGTGCATTCCCATCATGAGTTAAAGTCTGTTCGACCTGTAGGCTCTGTTGGCTGGCCATAGATGGCAGTGCAATCAAAGGATGAGTAAATGCAGCTACTAGAAAGACTCTGTAACCCACAAAGGATGAGTCAATGGAGCTACCAGGAAAACTAAGTGACCCACAAGTCAACGTCATTGGCAGTTGCACACCTTTTGTAGCGACTTTCCATTCTGTAGTGCCCAGTGCATCCTGTAACACCCACTCTCACAACAATGCTGCTCATATTTAGAATTGACTAGTCCAATATGGTATATGTTTTTCCTGAACCAGGAATGCTTAACTTCTAATTCATAAAGAAAAAATATAGGTTTGATCATTCCTTTTCACATAATCATTGAATGTGTTATGATTTTTTTTTGCATACTGTACTTAGGATTGGCCAGCCTGGCAAATAATGTTTACTTAAACTAGGAATGGTTGTGTTTATTCCTAAAAAAGTTTTATATCTTTTTTGAACACATTTTTGCACTTGCAGGGGGAGACCAAAAATATCAGTTGCACAATGAAAGATTAATTAAAGTTGTTTCTCGTATATTCTCTACATTGGTTAGATATGGAAAAATTTTGATTTAGTAAGTAACCTCCTCTGATAGTGGTTTTGAATTTATTAGCTTACAATATTTTGACTAGAGACAGAGTTTCAAGGAATGTAACTCAATAACAAGTTAGAGTACAGGTTTAATGTTAAAAGGATGTATCATTCTATGTAACAATCTTTGAGTTGGTCACAGCCATATTCATAATGAAGTAAAGGAAATATTTCCTCTACATAATCATAGTTTTAGCAGTAACTTCAACTAGATATTTTTATAGGATATCCTAGTAAGTTTGATATTTTTTATAGGATATCCTAGTGTTTTAGCAGTAACTTCAACTAGATATTTTTATAGGATATCGTAGTAAGTTTGATATTTTTTATAGGATATCCTAGTGTAGTTTTAGCAGTAACTTCAACTAGATATTTTTTATAGGATATCCTAGTAGCATTACTAAAAGGATTTTGTTCATTATGTATGAAATATTTTTTGATACTGCAGACTATGTTAGGGTGACACATTTGCTTGTCTTAGTCACTGAAGAAAAATTTTAAAACTATACAAAAAACTCTGTACTTTGTGGCAGATTTCACTCCAATGAACGGTCCTATTTAGAGAAAGTTAAACAATTGGAGCAGAAAATGACATTAAGAATATGCCTGAGCTCTTGAATATGGTATATAGATGGACAGAGGAGAGCCTAATGGTATTCAGTGATGAAAAATTATTACTAAAATATTATCTTGGAAATTTTGGTAATATAGCAGTTGGAAAAGAAATGGAGAAAGTTATAAATCCAAGAGTGATCATAATAAATAACTGGAATTTGGAGATTATATTGAAAATTGGAGTAGCAAGTCAGGCAAATAGTTAACTAACAAAAAAGAGTTCTGAGCATGAGAAACAAGGATAAAGTTGATAATGTTTGCTGTGTACATTAAGGCAAAATTGAATACTGCAGTGTTGTATGGTCACAATCAAAATAAGTTGAAACTAATTATTTGAATAGTATCAAGTTAAATTTTAGAAGGAAAACCTAGGAATTGGAGCACAGGTTTTCACAAAAGGTTGAAAAACTAGAGCTAAAACCCCAGCAAAAATAGGTTGCTGATGTTTGTATGGTCACTAATGAGCCATTGGTCATAGATGACATGAATCTATTTAAAAGTGCTTCACCATTCACTCTAAAAAAGTCTGTGTGATTGGCTGGCAGTTGTAGGGAGGATATTGAAGGATTTGTTTCTTTCCCTTGAAATTCACTTTCTCCACTTGTATCATACATAGGTCCAGCTATGGTAATGAAGAGCATGAATGTATTTATAATTATTACACTTTGTACTTCCCTACAAATATGTGTGAGGAGAAATACTGTAGATGTTAAACTATCATATGTAACTAAAGTACTCCATCATCCCATGATTACAAAGAGAAATGAAAGCACAGTTACGTAATTTGCCTCACAAGCAGAGATCATTGGGGTTGCCTTTCATGCAGGCCTCCGTCTTTACATAATCCTGTAAAATAATTATGCAGGTTATTTATTTCTTAACAACCTTCACATATTTATACCCATCAAGGTCCTTCAAAGTAATTAGTTCATTTCACTTCTTTCTTTCATGCTTGTTTGCTGTTTCCCTCATGAGTGAGGTAGCATCCAGAATAGATGTTTTAGCTTTAAAGGAGAGAAGATTCTCATTTGGCTCTTTCTTCTGTTTCTATTAGCAAGAAATACAGGGGAGAGGATTTCCAGTCCCAAACTCCCCGTTCATCCCGTACTTATGTTTGCATAACCTGCAGCTTTTGTCTGCATAACCTGTAGCTCAACTGTCTTGCATTATATTTTTGATTATGAGGGTACTGAGGAGAGCAAAAATTTTTCTTCTGCCTTCCTAGTGATGGAAGAGACCTGACTAGGCTATATATGGAATGGTAAATCTGACTATTTACACCAAGTTGGGAAAAGTAAGAACATCAATTAACATTGGCCATGTTTTTAGCCATCATGAAAGGTTATTAGCAGGTTAGATAGATGACTAAAAGTAGTTCCATATGAACCAGAGATGGATTACTTTATAGTTTGTGTGGGTGGAAAGATCGATAGTACTATTAAACGAGTGGTATATTATGGGCAAGAAGCACTTTATGTCAGCCCTCCCATATGTCAAAACTCATCATTGGTACTCTTAGGTGTATATTCTCTCAAATTATCATCACAAGTACTTCTCATACAAACAAATATAGAGACAGACTTGGAGGATAGATTTTCCTTTTTCTAATGGTAACCATTTTTGTGTTTGGGTTGGAAAGGGGCTAAGTAATGAGCTATAGAAAGACCATTAGTTTCATTTATTTTTTGTATTTAACATCTATGTTTGTTAAGGTATACTGGAGTAGATTAATAATAAACAAACTCAAATAGAGGTGATTGTTTTATTATGATGCCAAATCAGATGATTAGTTTTTACTTCAAAATGCTTGATGCTTAACAGTTTTCATATTTGTTTATATGCTTATCTTTCCCTCAGGTTGGACGTATAATTGGTAAAGGAGGTCAAAATGTTCGTGATCTTCAACGTCAAACTGGTTCTGTAATTAAGCTTCCTCAACAAGGATCCACTACTTCAGAAGAAACTACCGTCCACATTGTAGGCCCATTCTTCTCCGTACAGGTCGGTTTTTCCACTTGTATTCACTTTTTGTTCCAAAATTTTAAGCCAGTCACTTTGCTGTCACTCCATCACCACCTCTCTATCACCACCCTCACTGTACTACATTTTCCAAGACCAGTTGTTTTGAAATTTTAGGACCCTGATAGTACCACCCTCACTGTACTACATTTTCCAAGACCAGTTGTTTTGAAATTTTAGGACCCTGATAGTACCACCATCACCACCATCACTTCATTACCATCACAACTCTTGCTCTGTTACCACCCTCAGTCTGTTTTTACTTTCACTCTGTTACCACCCTTGCTGCATCACCGACCATGTTCCAGCATCATCATTGCATTGTCACTATCTTTGCTCCATCACCATCCTCGTTGTCACATCTCTCCTTTCACTCCGTCACCTTTTAATGGCTTATGATACTCACATAGGCAGAACTTTTTATTGTGTTATGTGCATAGTAGACCCTTATTGTGATTGGATGGTTAGGGGTAGAAAGGATTATTAGACTGGGAAAAGAGAAGGTAATTATAAAGGTTACAGATGTATGGAGTATGTTTTACTGAAGTGTGTAGGTGTTTTGCTGGATGGAGGCTTACTTTTGGTGACTTAGTTACGTACTCCAGGCAGATTAGGGGATGTGTGTTTGTGTGGTAGTGCAGTTTATTGTTTTAGGAAGGAAATTTGCTAGGCTAAATTATGAATTGTTCATGTGTATGATAATGGATGATTTAAACTTTTCTCACAGCTTTGAGGCTTTGTGTTGCTTATTTGTATTGCTGTCAAGGTCTCAGATATGTTTAATTTATCTCCATTGTCTTTTAATTTCTGCCATTTTTTTGGCAATTGTAACCCCATGTAGTGCACTGTTGCTTTTTATGGTCTCCCCAAGGGCACTTATTTCCAGTTTATGAAGGTGCGCTAAAAATAAAACCTCTTTTTCATGAATTAGAACCTGAACATTCCTAATTAAGGAAAAGCACATTATGAAGAGGAAAGCCAATCCTACAGGCTCAAAAAGTTACTTACTTTATTCATGATCAGGTAGTAGGTTGTTGACAACAGCCGCCCAGGGTGGTACTACCGTCCTGACTGAGGAGCGTTAAAGTGGTGCCCGG
>JAYMFT010105794.1:0-13645 GCA_038088735.1 Panulirus argus
GGGAAAAGGTGAATATGCATGGAAAAAAAAAAAAGAAAAAAAAAGAAAATATATATATATATATATATATATTTTCATATTTGTTTGCTGTTTCCTGCATTAGTGAGGTAACACCAGGAATAGATGAAGAAATGCTGCATCTGCTCACATCCATTCTCTAGCTGTCATGTGTAATTCACCAAAACCACTGCTCCCTATCCAAAACCAGGCCCCACAGACTTTTCCTTGGTATACCCCAGACGTTTCACATTCCCTGGTTCAGTTCATTGACAGCACGTTGACCCAATTAAACCACATCGTTCCAATTCACTTTATCCTATGCATACCTTTCACCCTCCTGCATGTTCAGGTCCCAATCACTCAAAATCTTTTCTGCTGCATCTTTCCGTCTCCTATTTGGTCTCTTCACTCTCCTTCCCTTCACTTCTGACACATATATCCTTTGTTGTCAACCTTCCCTTGCTCATTGTCTGCATATATCCAAACCATTTTAGCACACCTTCTTCTGCTGTCTCAACCACACTATTAATATTATTACCACACATCTCTCTTACCCTTTCATTACTTAATCACTCAAACCACCACACACCACATATTGTCCTCCAACGTTTCATTTCCTGTACATTCACCCTTCTCCAAACAGCCTTATTAAATGCCTATGCCTTGCACCCATATAATATTATTGAGACTACTATCCCTTCAAACGTACCCATTTTTGCTCTCTCAGATAATGTTCTCTCTTTCCACACATTCTTTAGCACTTCCAGATCATCCTTTCCCCACCCAATGACTCAATCCCACTTCCATGGTTCCATTTGCTGCACATGTCCACTTCCAGATATCTAAACCACTTTACTTCTTTCAATTTTTCTCAGTTCAAATTTACACTCCAACAAGCCTGTCCCTCAACCATGCAAAACCTAATAATCTTGCTTTTATTCAGATTCACCCTCAACCTTCTCTTTTTACTTACTCTTCCAGACTTATTCACCAACTTTTGCAATTTCTCACTTGAATCTGCCACTAGTGCTGTATTGTCAGCAAACAACAACTGTCTCACTTCCCAGGCCCTTTCTTCCCCCACAGACTGCATACTCACTCCTCTCTCCAAGACTCCTGCATTTACCTCCCTCACCACCCCATCCATAAACAAACTGAACAGCCATAGTGACATCACACACCCCTGCCACAGACCAACCTTCACTTGAAATCATTTGCTCTTCTCTCTTCATGCTCATACATGTGCCTTACACCCTTTATAAAATCTTCTCACTGCTTCTAGCAGATTTCCGCCTATACCTTATGTTCTTAAGATCTTCCACAAGGCATCTTTATCAAGCCTGTCTTATGCTTTCTCCAGATCCATAAATGTCACATTCAGATACATCTGTTTTTCCACATATTTCTCACACACATTCTTTAAAGCAAACTCCAGATCCACACATCCTCTACCACTTTTTAATCCACTCTGTTCCTCCCCAGTCTGATGTTTTGTACATGCCTTCACTCTCTCAGTTATTACCCTCCCATACAACTTACCAGGTACACTCAACAAACTATACCTCAGTAGTCTGAATACTCACCTTTCACTCCACCTGCCTTGCCACATTTCATCTTATAGAAGGCTTTCACCACCTCTTCTCTCCTCACCAAACCACTCCGCATGACTCTTGTACTTTGCATGCTACACCATCCCAAACACCCTACATCTTCCACCCTATCGTCAAACACATTCAACTGTCGTTGAAAATACTCACTGTATCTCCTCCTCACCTCATCACTATCTGTTACTACTTCCCCTTTTGCCCCCTTCCTTGATGTTCCTATTTGTTCTTTTGTTTTTCACACATTATTAACCTTCCAAAACATCATTTTATTCTCTTCAAAGTTTACTGGTGATCGCTCACCCCAACTCTCATTTGTCCTCTTTTTCAACCCTTGCAACTTCCTTATGATATTCTGTCACTTTCTCTTATACATCCCCCCATCACTTGCACTCCTTCCCCGTAAGCAACACCCAAATGCTTCTCTTTTCTCCTTCATCAGCAACTTTACTTCTTCATCCCACCACTCACAACCCTTTCTAATTTGCCCCCCTCCCATCTTTCACATGCCACATGCATCTCCCACACATATCAGCCCTGCTTTCCAAAATACCTCCCTTTCCTCACCCACTCCCCTTGCTTCATTTACTCTCACCTTTTGTCATTCTACATTCAATCGCTTTTGATAATTCTTTACATAAGTATCTTTTCCAACCTCACTTACTCTCTATGCTCTCTTCTCACTAATAATGTTTCCTCTTCTCCGAAATCATTGACAAATCTTCAACCTCGCCTCCACAAGATAGTGATCAGACTTCCCACCAGCTCCCCCTCTCAGCACATTTATATCCAAAGTCTCTGTTTTACATGCTTATCAATTACTGTGTAATCCAGTAATATCTGTTGACCATCTTTCCTGCTCACATATGTTTACTTGTGTATGTCTGTCTTTTTAAACCAGGTATTCCGAATTACCAGTGCTTTTTCAGCACAACTGCACATGCTGTTCACCATTTCCATTCATAATACTGAACACCACATACCCCCCCAGTTGTACCCTCAACTGTCACATTACTCACCTTTGCATTCAAATCGCCCATTACTAACACCTGGTTCTTTGTACCAAAACTGCTGGCACACTCAAACAGCTGCTCCCAAAATGCTTCTCATGATCTTCACATGGTCAGGTGCATAAGCACTAATAATCACCCGTCTCTCACTATTGTCTGTTATTTTTACCCACATCGGTCTAGATATCACTTCCTTATATTCTTTCACACAGTCCCACAACTTCTGCAAGCAAATTGAAACCCTTGTAATTTTTAATTTGACTAGAGAAATCTTTATTGTGAGCAGTTTTTTCTGCTATAGTTGTGAATTATGTGTGCAATTTTTTTGATTTTCCAGTTGTGTCCTTGGGGCTGAATCAGAAGAAACAGTACAGGCTGTTAGATTACTTGCTGAGAAATTGGACATCTCCCGTCCTCTACTGGTATCCCTCACACTTCCAGCACTAGACCACCCAACTGTCATCCAAATTGCTGAGGCCATACTCGAACACAAGTGTTGGTAGATTTAAAGCAGAGTAAGTTGATTTATAACAGTTGATCAGTTTTGCTGAGGCAAAGAATTCTTTGTATTATTAAACCTGACAATGAGCTAAGGATTGCAAGGTTATAAAGGTATTGAAAGTTCACCATGTCAAATCTCATATTGAACTGATTATGCCACCTTAGCTTATGAATCTCAACCAGTTGTTAACGAAGGTTGTTTATTCTGTTTTTAATGATGAGGTTGGTGAAGGAGGTAAATTTGTTGGTCTTAGAGAGAGGGGCAGGTCTGCATTTTTTTTTTTTTTTTTTTTGGGGGGGGGGGGTAAGTCAGTTTCTTTTTGCTGATGACACAGCTTTAATGGTAAATTCAAGTGGGAAACTACTAAACCTGGTTTCAGAGTTTAGGAAAGCTGCTCCCAAAACACTTGCCTCTCATGATCTTTCTTCTCCTGGCCAGGTGCATAAAAGCACCAATAATCACCTACATCTCGCCATCCACTTTCAGTTTTACCCAGAACAGAATATTGATATCTATACTCTTTTCCAGGATGGTGGCTCAGTATGGGCAGGCAGTGCTAGGGCCTCCTGGTAGTGGTAAGACTACATATTGTCAAGCCATGGCATCTCTACTTCGCAACCTTGGACGCAAAGTGTCCATAATTAATCTTGGTGAGTTATGTCATTGACGTTTAACTAAATATGATAGACCTTGGATCTCACAAATAATCATCGTCTTCAACCAAGACAACAAAAAGCACTTACTACTAGGACTTGAAAGGAATACCTCTCAAGCCTATCCCCTCATGTTACACACCTATGAAGAAACCATCTAAGACAAAACCATGGGAGCAGGGCAAGGTGGGTTCCCTTGGGGCAGCAAAGTCATCAGCATTTTTGTACTCCTTTTCTGTCCAATGATGATGGTGCAGCCTCATCAGAGGTGACACATTGCTCACTGTGTTACTCTTTGTAGCGATGGTCTATTAACACCCCTAAGTCCCTTTCACAGAGAGTCATTTAGCTTATTTCCAGCCAGTTCCTAGTTGTATCAGTGTTCTTTCACTGTCACCAATCCTTTAGGCTTTGCATTTGTTTCATCAGCCATATATCTAACTAACTTTGAAACTTTTCTAAGTCTCTGTAAGCTGATGCACATCATAAGAGGTCAAAGATGAGTAGGTATTTTAATGAATGAAAATATTTTTGATTTAGGAGGTTAAAGAATTGATATATTTGTTCTTTTACCTTCAGATCCTGCAAACGATACCCTCCCTTATGAAGCAGCAATAGATGTGAATGAGTTAGTCAAGGTAGAAGAGGTGATGTCCACTCAGAAAATAGGGCCAAATGGTGCTCTTGTTTACTGCATGGAGTTATTAGAGGCAAACCTTACATGGCTCTTGGAAAAGATTAAGACTCTTAATGGACAGTATCTGATATTCGACTTACCTGGACAGGTATTTGTTTAATTTTCTCCAACTTGTGATTATCTTTCTGATCATTGTAAAACAAGATACCTCTCTTCTCACCATTTTTTATTCTCAGTCAGAGCTGTGAAGAAAACAAAAGTTAGTGTCAAAAGATTTGAAATCACATGAAAGTGTAACAGTTTCTTAAACTTGGGTAACACTCTCAATATTTTTTTGTTAAAGAAATAGCAATTTAGATATTTGTAGTTTATTCTCATAACATTTAAAATTTTTCTTTTAGCCAATTCACTTTTATGATTTATTTTTTTTACAGCTTCCATCTCTTTTTTTTTCTTCAGATTAGAAGAAAATTTTGAGTATGGTACTAGAAACCAAGGAAAACTGATATTTTGTTGAAGTCATGGATAACGAAGGTTGGACTGTATGTGCATACTTTCCCTTTTTTTATACCTACTTGCCTTTTCCCACCTCTCTGAGGTTGCATCAGGAACAGATGGCTGAGTCTTTGAGGAAAAACCTTCACTTGGTTCCTGTTTCCCATTTTATGAAGTCATTACAGGAAGATAAGATTTCCATCCAGCCACTTCTAACCCTCTTAGTCATTGTCTTCGGCATGTGGGAGGTATGAGGGTAGTATTTATTTTTCCCTATCCCCAAGGATGTAAGTGTTTGTGTACTTTACTTACCTACCGGGAGCTGTCATATATGTTATCCACACTCACCTGTGCTCTTTACTCTGCAGTGAACTAGGCCATCACAAATGTATCATTATAACTGTCTATATTTTCTCTTACATCTAAATGCTAAATTATTTTGTAAGGAAATTTTTTCTGAATTTCT
The DNA here is from genome assembly GCA_038088735.1 of Panulirus argus. NCBI lineage: Eukaryota > Metazoa > Arthropoda > Malacostraca > Decapoda > Palinuridae > Panulirus > Panulirus argus. Next base: position 5,368 of record JAYMFT010105794.1, read on the forward strand.
AAATTTTTCCATTTACTTTCTCACTTGCAACTGTTGCTTTTTAAGTTAGGTGTATGCCCACTTAGCAAAGTTCCATTTCCTAAAACACAAAGCTCTTTATGAATATTTGTTGAGTAAAGTTTGCAAAGCAAGACTAGTTGAATATTTAACAGAGAGAACAAATATATTAAATTCTCTCTTTTTTTATACATGTTAAATGTTTTCCACCTTTGTAAGGTGGTATCAGAAGCCAGGGTCCCTGAGAGGAATTTCATCAGAGGGTATAAATTTTCTTTTGGGCCCTCTTCCCTTCTCCATTAGTCATCCTGTTTTTATCCATTACGGTTTTATACCATGAGCTGTAAGGCCAAAATAGGTGTGGAAGATGAGAGAGGGGTGGAATAGAGCACCTTGTTGATTTTCTGCATTTTCTGAGATCCCAGGAAATTCCCGGGCCCCCTTTTGGACCCCCAGGCCTGGGTATGATGTACCTTCTGCACCCCTCTCTCAGAGGTCCTGTCAGAAGCAGGCAGTTGAACTTTAATCCTTTCCATCCAACACACTTACCTCATATGTACAGGACCAGAGTCTTATAGATTTATGAGGTACTTAGTGATGTTTCTTGCTGTTTCAAATAACTTAGAGTGGCCTTGTGCCCTAAAATGTTTCCATATGTCACCACTAGTAATAACTCACCTTCATAAATTTCACAGCTGTCAGTAACTTTATGAATAAAACACCATAGGGAAGAACTATCATCAGAGCACGTGTTTGGCAACTGCAGTAGGGATAAGCATGCTTCTTGCAGATGCAGCTGTATGTGCAGTAGTACATGAGAAGAAATAAGATGCAGTTTTGATGGAAAGTCATGATATACAGGAATATTATGTTGTGATGATGTTCATAAATTTTTAATGGACCCCATGGTGAGAAGTCCATGGCAGAAACAGGCTTACAGTCTATCATAGGAATACAGTTACTTTAAGGATTATGACTGCTTAGGAAAGTTTGTTTGTTTTCCATTTTGATACATTAAGTTTTTGTGAATTATGCTGAATTAACTTTAGATCTCTCTCTCTCTCTCTCTCTCTCTCTCTCTCTCTCTCTCTCTCTCTCTCTCTCTCTCTCTCTCTCTGAAAAAATCTTATGCTGAGGAAAACTAAAATGGTTCAAATTTATGAGTGACGGTCTTAAATGAAAATACTCATTTTGCACCTTCCTCTCTGACTTCTGATTTACCTGTGTTATGGCAACAGATATCGAATCAGTTAGTCAAAAATTACATCATGGGATTGTAATAGATTATTGGTAAGATAAGTTCTTTTAGAAACATAACCCCCTAGTCACGTGATTTTCAGTGATTTGTGTAATGCCATTCTGCTAAAACAACAGATGTCCAAGAACATAATCCCATTCCTTAGCGAAGGACCATGGTTTTAAGGACATTTGCTACAAAAGATGGAAAGCTAATGATGAAAATGTTAAATACAAAGTAGTAGATTTTTTAGAATTTATTTTGGCCACAATTTAGCTTGCCTGTCAGCAGGTCAGCCTATATTTATGGGCTACTTTCTGAAGGTTAGCTGATATATTGAAGATCTTATGAATGCAAAGTTATTGTGACAGTTAAAACAACCAGAACTTTTCATTGTTCTTCATCATAACTGTCAAAGCTCCTTTTATTTTTTTCATATTTCTACATTCCTTTTGAGTAGACTGGTAAATTTATTAATTGAGGCAGCTTTTATTCATTTCATATTAGAAGTATTTCTGTGGTAAAAATTGATACCTAATTCATGAATGTGATGATCATTATCAGCCTGCATGATTATTTCACCTGGAAGAGTCTTTGGCATGTGTCGCCTTGCATTGGATATGGTAAATTTATATGTAGAACAGTAGATTTTTATTTTGTAAGAGTGTTTTCCATGATACTCAGTGCTTAGCAGGATTTAAAGTATATTTTTATCTCTTAATAGGTTGAATTGTATGCTCACTATACAGTGGTCAGTAACATCTTATCATCGATAAATAAGGACGTTCAACTATGTACAGTCTTCCTTGTGGATAGTCACCATGCCACTGATCCAGGTAACTTGATTTTGTCATGGAGCAATGAGCACAGACTTTTTTAACAATATTATTGTGCTTTTAGTGATACTTCTTGAGTGAAAAATCACAGGATGATGCTTTCTTAACCCATTTGCTACATCTGAATAGACACATCTGAATGAGTTACTTTTCCGTTGTTTCCAGCAGTCCTATTTACTCCATGCCTTTCAAAATACATTTTTCTTCACTGTACATTGCCCCTTGTACATTATACCACTCCTTTCTGAATCCCATGCATGCCTTATACCTTCCTTCATGTTAAGGCCCTGCTACTGAAAGAACATATTCATTTTGCAGATTTGATGAAAAATGATGTGGAATCTTTGTCACATCAGTCTTTCAGCCTATATTTCTCAATTGCAGATTTGTGTTTCCTTTTTCTAACTGATTGTTTCATTAAATAGGAAAGTACGTGTCTACTGTTCTGCTGACATTAAACAGTATGCTAATGATGGGACTGCCCACCATCAACATACTTTCAAAGGTAAGTGTATTTTTGATAAATTCTGCTGACTTATTTGTCTGTTATTCCAACCCAGTGTGTGGGTTGTAGAAGTGATTGACAGAAGCACTAGAGCTTTGGGAAACATTGTTAATAAACAAACAAGATGTATGGTGAAAGCCACGCTGTATCCCTCTCTCTCCTACAAAAGTTCATCATAGGTACCTGTAGGTAAATACATCATAAGTCCAAACCAGATCAGCACGCCCTATTCAGCCAACTCATTCAGAGCTTTCTTACCAGTACACTTCTTTACATTGTTATGCCATAGATGATCAACCCTCTTCACATCACATATTGTCCTAGGTACTGTATTTCATTTCTAAAATATCCACCGTTGTCTGTTCTTATTGTGTTCATAGACCAAAATTTGCATCCATACCACACCATCAGGACTACTGTACATTCAAATATACCCATCGCTTTCTTAACAGACAATGCCTTTTCCTGCCAAATATTCCGTAGTGCACCCAGGACCTTTGCCCCTTCTCCCATCCCATGAATCACTTTAGCTTCTATGGTTCCATCTGCTACCATGTCCAATACCTAGTCCATTCCACTTTCTTCAGGTTCTTGCTATTCAAACTCACTCTCAGACCATCCTGGCCAACCCCCTTGCTTATCTTCTTACCTTACTTTAATTCAAATTAATTCTATCCTTCCTAGAATTTTTGTTTCAAGTCTGGCACCAGAGACATGTCATCTGACTTACCTCCCAGGCTCCCACACCCTAAGCATACTGAAGCATACTGTAGATGCATCCCTCTCTCTAAGATTCTTGCAAACAGCAGCTGACATACCCGAAGCATACTGTAGATGCACCCCTATTTCCAAGACCCTTACAAATGGTAGCTGACTTACCTCTCAGGCTCCCACACCATAAGCTTACTGAAGCATGCTGTAGATGCAACCTTCTCTTTACGACCCTTGCAGTCAGCAGCTGACACCTCCCAGGCCTCCCTTCAGCATGTTGTAGACCTGCTCCTCTCTGCAAGACCCTTACACTCTCCTCCTTCACCATCCTGTCCATAAACAGGTTAAACAGCCATGGTGACATCACACACCTTTGATGTAGACCCACCTTTACTTGGAACCAGTCATTCCCCCACCTTCTCTATTCACACATGCTCCTTACTCTCATGATAAACATTCCACACTGTATTTGTAGCATCTTCCTTAAGGTACCACTGTTAACCTTGTCAGATGCTTTTTTTATTTCTTGAGATTATATTTTGTATTAGAACACTAGTATCTCCCACACCCAAGGAACAGTTGTAGTTTTTTGAAATCAAGTAGTAAGAAGTGAGTGAGATTTAGAAAGATATATAGGTAGAAATTGCATTTTTTTACTGTTGAATGTAACCAGTTTATTTTTTCTAATTCTAGTAAATATGATTTCACTTTTTGTTTGAGTTTGTAAAACCAGTAAACTGTGTGCCAGATCTGTGTTGACAAAATACTTTGAGAATGACTCTCCTTAATCCACCCTGCTGTAAATGCAGGTAATTGCATATATCATATTGCAAGAAGGGGTAAATGCCTTGTTGGAGGGGAAAGTACTCTGTTGTATAGGATGTTTCCTCCCATATGTGAGGATTTTCCCTCTAAGGCTCAGTTCTCTGTTCTTATCACTACCTCACAATGTGGGAAATGGCAAATATGTATGAAAAAAAAAAAGATATTGAGTGCATTATATGCTTATGGATGTATATTATTGTCTTAACCAGACTTCCTTCTTGTACATCAATTAATAGGTGGATTCTGTTGAGAAGTATGGAAACCTGGACATGGGATTAGAATTTTACACTGATGTAATGGACTTGGACTTACTGCTGGATTACATGGATGACACACCTATGATAAAGAAATACTGGAAGCTGAATAAAGCCATAGCACATGTCATCACTGATTATTCCCTTGTATCGTTCCTTCCATTGAGTATTGAGAGCCAGTCCACACTCCTTGCTGTTATGAAGGTAAGATGACTTATTTTTTTCAGTTTATTTGGAGGTATAGAGTACATCCCCACTAGTGCTTCACAGCTCTTATACAAAATTCATTTAGACTAGGATTGCATAGACATTCTTTTAGATGAACACACATTAGTTGATAGCTAAGGGAACAAACTAAACAAGGATTTGCCACATTGCACAAGCCTGCCAATACATAGCATCAACCCACGTTTCACCTTCACATTCATGCAAATTGCTGCATAATATATGTTTGTGTGGTTGTTCTTACCAATAAAGTGATAACTTGCACTGGTAGAGGAGGAGAAATATCAGTACAGTGTTTCCTAAACTGGATGGATGTGTCCTCCTTGATGGGGCATCTGGTGGATGGTGGGTATGTCATGTGCTAAAAATTAAAATTTTTGTTTAAATGAGGTTATTAAGAAAACTCTTGAGTTTATGTCATTCAAGAGCAATCTCTCTCTCATTAAACTTGCCACACATCCTTGTAAAACCAAAGTATAGCAGTCACCCGTACCCATTTTTATTTATTACATCTCATGTTATGCATCTTATGTCCACTCATGTGGCTCACATTCCACCTAATATTCTCGAATTGCACTGACACCCATTAATACACCTTCCTTAAATCTTACTTGATTGTCAACGTAACATTGCTGTCTAATTGTTCTGTCTATAATTTTAATGATGCTTCTCCTAATATCTTTGATGGCTACTTAACTGCTGGTTCTTGAGTAGGAGATTTTGATAGATATTTGGACATCATATTTACAAACACTAACACAGTGAGTTGTAGGAAAAGTACATTAGTTTGTATATTCAAATCACTCAGGTAGCACAGATCTGCTAAGAACAGTAGTAACTGTGAGACTGGCCCACTGGCAGGTATTTTGAACATATGGTGTTGGAGGAAAGCTACTGGGAGCTGTGAATTTTTTATGGAAGGTAAAGTATGAGTGTGAGTAGGAAGACAGGAGGGTGAGTGGTTCCAGGTGAAGATAGGCTGCAGCAAGGGTGTGTGATATCACCACTGTTTCAACCTGTTTGATGATACAATAATGAAATAATAATAATAAAAAAATATGTGTTTATTTTTATGCCTAAATGTCTTTTCTGCCATATGAACAACTGAACTATTACTTTTACTTCACACATCCACTTAAGCAGTTATGTATAATGTACTTTTTATGTACATATAATTCTCTTCAGCTGACTTTAAAATGCAGCCTTCTTCTTTTTTCTAGGCAGTGGACAAAGCAAATGGTTATATTTATGGAAGTGGAGAGGAACGGAATATACAGTGGTTGTTGTCCTGTGCTGTTGGTGCACAGTGGGAACATGATCGCATAGGTGCTGTGCGTGATGACTTCATGGGAAACAGCAAGGAGTCAGATGAAGAGGAGATCTTGAAGATGATAGCAGAACAGAATAAGAATAAAATTTAAAAAGCAATGAAATCTGCATTTAATCTAAGATACAACAGTTTTTAGTAAAGTAAGGCTTTATTTCTTAGGTTTTTGGTTCTGTGAAATGAAAATCTAGAAACTTGTAATATGTCTGGAATTATATTTATGCATTTTTAACATAATGTTGAAAATTTCTTTGACAAGATGCACAGATCAGCTGCATATGTTCAGTCATGTACAGGGTGTATCATAAAATTGTTTTCTTTCATCCCATTTTTTTCAGTTCCATCTTTTGCACAATTATTTATGTAATAAAAGCAGTGTGGTAACTTCATTTTTTTGTAACATGTATAAGTCAGACTAATTCAAATATGCCTTAAATGTTGGGTTTCAAAATGAGATTGTAGGTAGATTCCCAGTGACCAAGCTTTTTTAGGGGCAGTTTTTTTAATTTATTTTTTGAAGTGAATGAGACCTTTTTGTTGTGTGTTCTTGTTGCAGCCTCACTAATGCAGGAAACAGTGAACAAGTATAAAAGAAGAAATTTTTTTTTTGAAAATCATCGTGCCTGTTTAAATGTCATGCTTAATTAAGGTATGGGGCATCTAATTGTTTTATTACAGCTAATTAGCCTTGTTAACACTTGGAATAGCTTAGGATTTTTTGTACATGCTTACTTTTCTCACCTTAAACAAGTGTGCAGCACATTTTAATTACGTAATTTATTGTGACCTGTTCACCTTGGAAACTATTTTGTAGGAGATGGTGGTGAGATTGAAGATAAGAAACCTCTTAATTACATTTGATCATAAAAAATAAAGCTCAGATCCATGGACTTTTTACCTTAATTTTCAGTATTTTTTTATTTGTATATTAAATTTTTTGAAAAACACCATAGATACTGATTATGGTGCTGATTAAGGATATAGGGTCTAAAAGTTGTATATTAGAAAGAAAGTAAAGTTAACCCTTTGGGTAATTTGGAAATGTTACTTAATTAGTTGTAGTGTTAATTCTGTGTTTCATTTTCAGATGGTATTAAAGGGGTGGGGGATAAATAAAACTACTCACATCAGGCTTGGAAAGACTGTCCTTCCTCTGACTCCCATTCAGCATTTATCACTGCCGAAAGAAGTGTTGACTTGTCAGCTGTCACAGGCTAACTTCAAAACTTGACCCATTTGTCCTACGCATGTTGGTTCGCTTTCCTCTCTTCTTAGGTAGTATTACTTTGGTTTTTGCTCCCGAGAGCTGGCTGCTGGTGTGCCCCTGTCACTAGCTAGACCACTCAGTACTCAGGAAGCTGCTGTGTCACATGATTACTGTGTGGCTGTTGGTAAGTCACGGGTGGACAGTTTTTGTAACTGTTTCTTTCCCTACATATCAGAGCTTTGGAACTCTCTACCCTCTCATGTCTTTTCCAATAACTATGACATGACACTTCTTAAAAGATAGGCTTTTCACTTCCACCAAAATTCGTAAATTCTTTCCTCTGTATTTTCTTTTTCCCTTTCATTAACTTCACATTTCAATTAAGGCCTGGTCTTGATGTGGAGTTCTGTCTTTTATTGGAGCCTTTAAAAAAGAAAAAATAGTTGATAGCTTGTCATCTCCCCCATATCTTGCTTCAGGCTAATACATACTGTGTGCTCTTTACCTCTAATCCATGTGAATGTTCAGTCCCCAGATTCTCAAAAGCCTCTTTCTTGGTCTCCCCTTTTCCCATGTTTCCTCCATTTCAAACTTTAGATCCTCTTGTTCAGTCTTGTTTCATTCATCTTCTCTGTATACCCAAATCAGTTCCGTATATACTGGTTAGCCTTCTCAGTCAGACTGCATGTACCTCACAATGAACCCGCCTCACACCACATATTGTCCCCAGGCATTTAATTTCCACCACATCCTGTCTTGTGAACTCCAGGTCCAATACTTGCATCTGAACAACAATGTTGGGACTACTGTACTTTCAGACATATACATCTTTGCCTTTATAGATGTTTACATCTCCTGCCACACGCTCATTAATGCACCAAAGACCTTAGCCCTGTCCTTCAACTTGTGACTCATTTCAGCTTACAGGTTCTGTATGCCACCACATCCACTCTCAGGTATTGAGAGCACCCTACACTCTGCAGGTCCTGCCTACTTAAACTAACCTTCAAAACCGTTTTGTTTCATCTACCTACTACACCTCATTACTTTCCATTCACATTTACCCTCAACTTTCTCATTCCCCACTGGCGGGCTGATGCCCGGTTTGTGTCTTCTATACATGTATGTGCCATATGTACTTTTGTAAATATGTA
>JAYMFT010105805.1:0-13645 GCA_038088735.1 Panulirus argus
GTGTATGCTGGGGGATGGGTTTTTCTTCGTCTGTTTCCTGGCGCTACCTCACTGACGCGGGAAACAGCGATCAAGTATAATAATGATAATAATAATATATGTATACATGTATATAATTTAAATCGCTTTGTAGATTATCTGGAGGTGAAGGAGTTCGACCTGCGAACTGCAGAGAATGGACCTCTTCATCACACTGGCCAGTATGAGCTGATGGAGAGGAAAGAGACACCTCACTTGGTGGTGCGACGAGGGCAGGAGTTCACCATCGTCCTGAACACCAACAAAGCCATGGATAAAGAGAAAGATAAGATTTCTCTCATCTTCACTGTCACTGGTAAGGAAAATGAGAGATGGCTTGCAAATGATTAGTCATAATCAGTATGTTACCAATCAGAAGTAGTATAGATTTTGTCCCTTCATAGCTTAAGGTCATCCACTCTTAGAGCAAGAGTGGAAATACTTTACAACAAAAAAGTACTATTTCATATTAGGCAGTTATTTGGTATAAGTTATCATTAACAATATAGAAAATACTTTTTATCTGATAAAGTGAATCAATAAAGAAATCTTTATGATACCTTTAGTTTCTGAAAGAATATTTGTTGCTTTATGTAAAGTATAATTGCATATAGCAGGTGATTGATATTTTTTCATTAAGAAAGGGAAACCATTTTTTGTAGTAACCTTTTCTTGATGCAAAATATCACTCAAAAGTTGTATCATGTGCTACGCATATAACCATACAGTTATATATATAAATATATAACTGTGTATTTAATTTTGTAAGAGAGGCTGGTTCAGCATTATCAATGACTATGTAGTTACTTTTGATACCTCTGTTTACTTATTTTTGTTTCCCGTCATTATCATTTTGCAAAGGGTATACAGAATGGTCTTTCTTATATAATTGTTCTGTCAGGTAGAATCATGCTTGATGAGACCATGTAGTGATTTGTTTCTTCCTAATATTGAACATCACTAGATTTAAGGTTTCCCTGTGAATGTGATTTACCTTCATTATAGATGATAATTTGACTTTTAGTTCAGTGGGATTAGATTCAAACTGGTGTTTACTTAGTGATTTTGCAAGTTCAGTTCATACCTCCTTTACATGCTTTGCAATTTGGGTGATTGTTTTCTGTAACTTGACCATAAAGAAATGATTTCTGTGTACATAATGCTTATACCAGAGATAATTTGCTTACTTGCATGTTATTTATTTATTATAAAGATATCATATTCTAATTATATATGTTCTAGGGAGTTATGTGACATCACCAAACTTCGTCATTCTCAAAGAATCATCACATGTCTCTTGATTTAATCTATCATTATATAAAAAGTTTCCATTGTCATTTCTTTTTCTACTATTTTTTTTCCTAGATGCCAAGAGCCCTAGTTTTGGAAACCAGACACTGGTAGGTGTAAGTGTTGGTGCAGACCCATGTAACGGATGGTCAGCTTGTATATCAGATTCTTCAGAAGGATCCATCACACTCAAGGTACTTGCTGCAAATGTTTAGTTTGTTGATTTTTTCCAACATATTCTCATAAATCTAGTTGGTTTATACATAAGGAAAATTTATGAACTTCATTAAACTTTGTTAGATATTTGGTGAAGATAATTTTTTGATAAAGTGTCCATAAATGAAATGCTTGTGATTTTCTCAGACCATTAATGTTTTAAATTTCACAGATCTTTTTAACATTCAAGTTAAACACAAACCAGTGTGAATGATTAGAACTGAGTGTTTCATAATATACAAAACCAAATATATCATATACAGGTTAAAACATCCAGCACGGCTATTGTTGGGGAGTGGAACCTTGAAGCAGATGTCCAGTCAGATGACAAGACCCACAATTATCCATGCAAAAATACCTTCTTTATTCTCTTCAATCCCTGGTGTCAAGGTAACGTAAAAGATATTTAATATAGATTCACACTTTAACTTTTTTATCGTAAAGAAATACACTATGTTGTACTGAGTGTATTGGAGATATGATCTTAGGGGCTTCATTAGCCCATAGACCCTTGGAATTGCAGGTAAAGTCTTGCTTCACTCTGAAAGGTTTATGGTCTTGAGATCTTTCTGAATTATCAGTCACATCCCAAATGTATGCACTCTACAACTACAGTCACTACCCAGACGATTTCATGTTTGTTTTTCAACCATTGTATAGGTACTCTCACTAATCATCTACAGGCAACATATAATTGTCTGGCATTTACGAGAACTTGGCACTGCCAGGTACAAGAATATGCTAGTTACAAAAAAATTTCCCTTGAATATTTCACTGGGCAATTTTTGAACACCAAGCTGTTAGTCTGAAATTACAGAGCAACAGCTTTTGCTGATTCTGAATCAGCCCAAAACCTTGAAATACTTTTTTTTTTACCATAAAATCTAGATATTAAGGCTGAAATATGTTGAATAGAGTTGGAGACTATTTTCTGCAATATACATTTGTATTGGGAGATTGCAGAAATTTTTGGTACAAAAGTTTTCAGGGTAGTGTAATGCTGAACAGTTAAGATTTTCCTTTATTGATCATTTGTATGTGCTCCCTTGTAGTAGAAATTTTAGATACAAGAGTTTTTGGGGTAGTGAAATGCTGGAGAGTAAAGATTTTTCCTTATTGATTATTCTATATGCTCCGCTGTTTACATCTTAGAAATTTTTATTACAATTATTCCAGACTTGATGTATGGCCTTTGTAATGTCATAAGGTGCCTTTTTTTATTAATGCAATAACTGTGACTTAAAAGGAACATGTCCTGAATACTTTATATGTAAAGACTTGAGAATACTTACTGTACATTGCATCATCATGAATTAGGATGTCGTGTTATCCATTTATTCATGTTTTACTTCAAGAAATTCATCAAGATTACAACAAAGATGCCCACTAAACTCCCATATCATAATGCAGTCCACCTATATAATCCCACAATGATATTTGTCTGACAGTAATATATAATTTTATATGGCAGATGATCCAGTGTATCTGGAGGGTGAGGCAGAGAAGCAGGAGTATGTACTTAACGATTCAGGTCTCATATGGCGAGGTGCTTCCACAAGCCTCAGACCCTGTCCTTGGAATTTTGCCCAGTTTGAGGAGAATGTGCTGGAATGTGTACTATATGTACTAACCAACATTTGCAAGATGTCTGCTGCCCACAGAAGTGACCCCATCAAAGTGACTCGAGCCATATCTGCTGGGGTTTGTTGACATGTAGTTTTTCATCTGTTTATAATCAGCTGAATAGTAGGAACAATACACAGTAAAGCATTATATTGCAACAAAAATTAAATGACATCGATTACAATATTTGCTGAAAATATGTACATCATTTCTTAGCCATTGCACGTATAAATCATCTCTCAACTTGATGGCCTCTGCATCACTTGCTAGTGTTGCTGGATATGTTAGTGCACTTAAGGTCTTGGTTACATCATTTTTTGCCCTAGAAAATAGATTGACAAATTTGATCTAACTCAAAATATTTACTTTACAGGTCAACTCCCCTGATGACAGAGGTGTTCTGGTGGGCAACTGGAGTGGTGACTACAGTGGTGGTTGTTCTCCAACAAAATGGGGTGGTTCTCAACTTATTCTTCAGGACTTCTACAAGAAAAAGGAGCCTGTAAAGTATGGGCAGTGCTGGGTGTTCTCTGGTGTAGTCACCACAGCTTGCAGGGCCATTGGAATCCCCTGCCGCTCCATTACTAACTTCTCCTCTGCCCACGACACTCACGCTTCCCTCACCATTGATTACTTCATTGATGACGAGGGAGAGGCGATTGAACGTCTCAACTCTGATTCTGTGTGGAATTTCCATGTTTGGAATGAGGTGTGGATGACCAGAGAAGATATAGGCCCAGAGTACAGTGGCTGGCAAGTCATTGATGCCACACCACAAGAAGAGAGTGATGGTGAGTCTGCTGCTTGCATCTTTAGTTATGATACTGTATTTCTTAGCTGCATGAGTAAATAATTCCAAATGATAAGCTAGTTAACATACAAGCACACATGCACACCCTGATCTGATTGTTAGATACTCTATACCAGTCTGATATGACTTGTGCTTGATGGTTAGACATGGGTTGGACCAACCATTGCATTGTTAGAGGGGTACGTTTTGGTTTAGGCATGTGGAAACAATGCAAGATGGGAAGTTTGGAAGAAGATTATGATTAAAGGGTTGGTGTGAGCGGAAGGTCTCCTGTGACATGGGGAAATAGAGTGGATAAGTACAGGAGGGAGAGGAATGATGGAAAAATCATGGAATGGTGTATGCGACAGGGATAAGTGGAGTCTCTTTTGCCATGGCCATCCCCTTGATGGGAGTTCCCAGAGGGAATGAGTTTGTCAGAGTTATAAATGAATAGAGAGTGCCTTTTTTAGTTCCTGAAGAAAAATATGTATATACTGTAACAGTCTTGATATATTTCACTAGGAAGGAAGACTTTACCAAAATTTGATTATATTCTTTAATGTTTTTATATACTGCAACTTTATACTAGTGTCTTAGTTTAATATAGTGTCATTTTTTTTATGCCATCATAGATTCACTCATCCAGTAAAGGTTTTCTGAGTGTAAAGGATTTTCATTTATCACAGATGGCTCATTGACAATAACGTTGATATATATCTAAAGGACAGTGTGTCTGGCCCAAGATATACATCTTAAGCAAGAAGTAACTTGAGTTGAATACTCATGAAAGATTATGTTTGATGAATTAAAGATCATGAATTAACAGAATTCCAAAATCTTAAGTGAGACATAAATCTTTAACATAATTCCAAAGTATATTTCCTTTAGACATCACACAAAATTAGAGTTGCAAAGATAAAGATGGGATGCTATGTATGAAAATGAGAAAAATATATTTAGAAGGGGCTTAATGTTCTCTTCATATATGCAGGTCAGTATCGCTGTGGGCCTGCATCCTTGGCAGCCATCAAGAATGGTAAAATCCTAAGTCCATATGATGTCCCATTTGTCTATGCTGAGGTGAATGCTGACAAGCTATACTGGAAGTACCGTGGACCCTCCCAGCCCATGAAGCTTTTAGGAAAGAAAACTGGCGGGTAACTATTTTTCACTGCTGTGTAATGTATGAACTTCATGCTTTTGGTCACAAGAATGTGTGGTAATTACTGTTTGTGACTTTTATCTCAAGATAGAATTGGAAAGCAGATACCTTAATGCAAGTAAAGGCATATTTTATAGTATTTATGATTCTCAGTTCTTCTGGACTTACTTGCAGGATTGGTCAGTTCGTGAGTACAAAGGCAGTGGGCAGGTACATGCGTGAGGATGTTACTCATCTGTACAAATATGCTGAAGGTACTGTATATCTTCAGTCTCAGTTCATAACAATTGTATCTTTGTATCAAAGTTTTTTTTTTCTTTTTCTAACTCTTGACATCTTGATCACTGCACTTTAATCATAATTTATCACCTGTCATCCAGTTTTAGTTTGCCCAGTAATTTATCCAAGTCACTTAGTGTAAGGAATTTGGTTAATGTAGGTGTCTGAATAAATAATTGAAAGTTATATACTGACGAGTGAGGACCTCAGAATGAAATGAACATATCAGGTAATGTTTTCTTATCATTTCAGCAAAGCATGTACCTAGCAATAGATGTTAAAAGCTTTAAGCTTAGAAAATTTTCATTTTTCTCATAAGCAGGCTGTCATTCCTCACTTGCCATGCACAAACAGCCCATCTAGCCCTACTCATACATATGGTGGACAGCATCAGCAAGAAAAATAGCCATTAACCTTGATTCAGTCATGTCCTTAATTATTTCTTAGCAGAATGTTTCCCTATAGTCGATGTGAATGTAATTTCTTGCAGAATAAGGTTTAGTAATACAGTAATGCTTTAGATCTTTATAATTCTCTTGTTTGATTTTTTTTCATATTATCTTTGTGATGATATATTTACCTTTTAATGCTGATTGAGTCAAAAGTAGGCATAGCAGTGTGGTGGTGTATCTACCCTTAAATGCTAACTTTGAGTCAAAAGTTGGGCTTATCAGTGAAGCACAGCAATTAATTTCAGAACTTGATGTGTAATTTGTATTTTTAGTACCTTTTATTATCTTATAAAGGATTCTAATCTTGGGATGCCTTATTTGTATCTTTATTTTTTGTTTTATATCTACTTCAATTCAAGTATTCATAAACAAGAAGTCTACTTGTTATCTTCATCCTCCTTACTGCCAGTACACAGATGTTTTACAAAACTAAGTTACTCTTGGAAGATTTTTGTGAATGCAACCCTTGAAAAATTGCATACCTGAACAATACAAAACAGAAACCTTAATGGTAAAAGTACAACTTCTTTAGATTTAAAGCACTGTGTAATCTTGCAAATTGATGGAGGATATTTGTTGATTTATTAGCTCACAGTTATGTGTTTTTAACTAACAGACAGATAGTGTCACAGGAATAGATGGTTTCAGATAACTCTCTAGTTTTAGGGTTAGTATGTAGAGAAGCAAAATTTATGAAAGAACAAGGAATATGGAGTATTAAGCATAACTCATTTTAACAAATGGTCTAGATATGACTCCTGAAATGATTTTCAGACTTTTGTCCTGGTTCTTATGAACTGACAGCTCATAGCCACTTCATACTGGACAGCAAAAAATTCTCAAAGTACAAATACATCTGATTAAATCTTGGATTTAATCTTTCTTTATCCAATTTGACAGAATCAACAGAGGAGCGTAATGTGATGCGTAATGCTCTCAGGTTGTGCGAAAATATTTTTGCCAGATACTACCTTAATGAGGAGCTTGAAGATGTTGAGTTTGATTTCCAACTGAATGATGACATAATTATTGGGCAGCCCTTCAGGTAAGTACAAAAAGAAATTTTTATGATACTACATATAACATCCTACTTGTAATTGTTAATATACATGCATAATGTACTGTAACACTGTGCTAAAGTAACTCATGCATCATAAACTCTTCATAATATAGTGTACAAGTTCATCATACATTATAAGCTTTCATTCATTTATTCTTTCCATATGAATTTGATGGTGACTCTGGAGAATTGCAGGTCTAACACCATGACCAGATATAGTTTTAGACTACAAAATCAAATAGTCAACTCAGAAGATGATAGGGGAGTGACTTCCAAAACTACCATAAACAAATAATCATCAGTTGTTTACTACATATTCAGTGAATATGGAAATAAAATTCATCACATTTCCAAAACTCATATCAAGTTGCACCACCTCAGTATCAAGTCTTTGTGCCCAGCATATACCAGAATGGTCATATCTAGTACCACATTCCCAAAGAAATGGAGATTACCCAGAAAAAAGCAGTGAAGCAAAGCAAGTGTTTGTGCTGATGCATAATTTCATAAAATTTAGCTCAGGATTAAACACATGTATAGTACTGTTTAATTTGTTTTATGTATATGATTATTGCTCTGATTGTCAATATTTCACTGGACTCTGAGTGCAAAGGTGTCTTCTGGTGAACAGCTTGGCTTCATTAATGATTCAGCTTTGTATTGCAATGCAATTTGATCATCTGTTAGGATGGACAGAACACCTCCACCTACCTATGGTTTCACATTGGCAACTCTGGGATATCTTTGTTTATGTACCTAACTACAGATCTAATTATTGTAGTAGTGTTAGCTTCATTTATGTTGGTTGAGGACTATATGCTGTTGTTCTTTGGCTTATCACAACATTAAACCTATAACAATATTGACTCATTCCATCTAGGTTCAGAAAAACTTCCCATGTTCATTTCTGATTTTTTATATTTTCATTCCATTATCCTTCACTAACACAGATATTAGGAAAGTTACTTTCACTGAGAACAAATGATCTTTACCTTGTGAAAAATACAGTAAACTAAAAAGGCACTCACCTTTTCTTGATTACTGCTCATGTGAACATAAAACTTAATGAAGGATTTGCCTGCAGAGCTGTATATTCCCAATGGCACTTGTGAGATAAATCAATCAAAGAGTTTTAAAACAACTGATACATCAGTGTTTGGTTGCAGGTCTTCAGTGGTAATACACAACAAAAGTCACAAGGAATATGACGTGGAGGTGGTACTGCGAGCAGACACAATGTTATACACTGGCGCCACTAAGGACCTGGTTAAGAAGCATAAGCAAGATCTAAATATCAAGCCATACACAAGTAAGTGCCACAGTTTGAAATTCAGTATCACTTTGGTGTACTTAAAATTGTTTAGGGATTGTCAAAGTTGGTAACAAGATTGAATAGCACAATAAATTGCTCACATTGTTTAGGTAACCATGCATAATATTATAATATTGCTGCTGTACTTTACATCTCATTTTCACTCTTTTTATCCACATAATCCCCACTTTATTTCCTGTACTACATTTTAGATTTTCTGCATGAACTATGTATAAGAAACCATGAAGAATAATCCTATATGGCTGCTGAACATCTCACTTACACTGGTCATAACCACATATTCCCCTTTCATTCCCTTTGCCTTTATTTTATTTATTTATTATACTTGATGAAGGCAAGTTATGAGAAATGAGGATACTGTATGCACCTACCAGTTGTTGTTAGTGAATCATACAATTAATGTCCACAGCACCTAAAGGGATGAGAATCTACATTTTTTCAGTATTAGCTTTCACTCATTTATATCAGGCAAAATCACCCCCCACTGTTAACTCAGGGAGGCTGAAGAAGATACTGTGTACCAATGTAGATGAACTAATGGTAAAAGAAGGGAATTCAAAGACTAAATCAGAGGTAACATAACTCAAAAAGGAGCTAAAGTCTAGCCTAATCTGCCTAGAAGGGTACTGATAGCAAGGGGCACAGAGAAGATAAAGGATGGGGGATTGACCCTCTTAATAAAGAAGTCCATTAAATTGCTGGTATTAGCAGTGCATGGCACATTTAAAATCACTGCAGGAAGGAAGGTTTCATGGTGCTATCAATTTACAACACACAAAAACTGCAGTGACCCAGGGCAGATACTCATAGATGACAATAAAGGAACAATCAGGACAATGAAAGAGGCAACAGAACATTCCCTCCTTGAAGATGATATCTATCTATCTATGTCTCTGATGCCTTTTCCCTACAGGAACTCCCATCAAGGGGGTAGCCATGGCAAAAGAGTCTCCACTTATCTTTGTCCTTACATGCTTCCCCTGCATATGCCATTCCATGCACTCTTTCCCCATTTCTCTCCCTCCAGCCCTGATAATGAGGGGTTTCAGTTGAAAGAAAATGTTTCAGGAAAACCAAAACTCGTTTGGAGATAGAGCCAAGAAAGCACAAGTTCTTAGTGTTATACAAAACTGCATGAATCAGCACATCATGGAGCATACAAGAATGAGGAGGAGCTGATCTCTGCTAGACCTTGTTTTTACACACAGTAGCATTGAAATAGAAGATATCAGATCCAATACACAAAAGGAGGATCAGAGGGAGGACAGGACCCAAAGAAGAAATATAATCATGGCAACTACATAGAGACAATCAAGTTTTTTAGAGCATAGATTAGGAAAAAGAACCCTACAACTGGAACATAAACCAGTGCTAAAGAAGGTTCTGTGAAATCTTCAGGAAAGATGTCAGAACAAGGGTACCATTGGTTGCAGATAGAGGAAAAAGGTTGAAAAAGAAAGAGGCAATGTTCAGTGAGAATGTCAAAAGCCAGAGAATTAAGTCATAGTATGGGGACAATGTAGATCACACCATAGCCAGCCAGCATATGAAAGTTTATGAGAGCTAGAAGTAAGCACAGCAAGATAAGGAGGAAGGAGCATGGAAGATTTGAAAAGAATTATAAGCAAATTATCAGTTAAGGAGCAGCTAGACAGGCTAAGAGACTTGGGAGCAGAATTATTGAGGGTGATGAGGAAATTTGCAAGGAGCTGAAAGATGGATGCAAAAATTTTTATACAATCAAAGAAAATATTACCACAGTGTTTGCAAAGTGGGAATGGTAAGTTCAATGTTCCATGCAAGAAGGAGAGATCATAATGGTCACTCCTTGTACAGCTGGTCTCCTTTCAGAAACTATGGGATGCAGAAGCCAGACAGCTCACAAGAGCAGTGGCCAAAGTGATACCTTCATATAAGGGAGAGGGCAGCATCATCATGGCAGAGAGGGGTGGCTGGAGAGACATGTGCTTGGAGAACTAAGGAGATGGAAGGCTTTTGATTCCACTTTGGCTAATAAAGTTGTGGAGGAAGGACCACCCCAAATATGAGAATGGTACTCCATACTTGGGTGAATAGGACCTGATGAGATATGAAACAGTGGCTCACAAGAGAAATTACTACAGTACCAATACAAAAATCATAGGCTGTGGGAGGTATATTTTATGATGTTCTTTTTGTCAGGTATTCAGGATGGAGTGGTGAATGGGGTTTTCCCAACATGATTATGCTGTTGTATTGATGAATTTTTGTATTTTGAATTTGAAGAGAGGGAAATGAGTGACATTCTTTCTGAGATATTGCATAGGACCTGAGTTAACAGAGATGTGGTCATTATGAAAAAGAGAATGAAATTTAGGGGGTGGGGGAAAGATGGGTTAAAGAATGTACAGTGGCATCACCAGAGTAAGAGTGAATAGGATTACATGTTGAAAAGAGATCGTTTTTGTTTCTGGTGTGAGGTAGGGGAAGTCCTTATAAACTTGAGGTGTATGGTATGGCCATATACATGTGAGAAAAGGTTAGCAGACTCTTCAAGCCATAACATGTGTCTGTAGATCCAAAATTACATTTTTAAGTAAATTTATAGACATAAATGCACGTGCTGTTCACTGTACACTGGCGTAAGTATTCAGGATGATGCATATTGAGACATCAGTGCACCAGAGTGTTAATGAAGATAAAGATTAGTAGTGTAACTGTGAGAGCACACAGCCTTTGAGTGGAGATGGAAGTGTAACAAAAATTCTGGTTTTCTGTGGGCCATGACTGGTTTATCTTCAGCTACTGGCTGTAGTAGGGCTCTTTGGCAGATTAGTTAGAGTGGCCATATTACTAGCTACTCAGCATGTTGAATCATGAAGCATGTTTACTATGTAATCCTAGCTAAGACTTTAGAAATATTCCTGTACCAACCATAATCCATTTTTAATACATGTTTCTTCTAATTGTACAGTAAACATTTCATACATGCAGCCAATTTTGCTTTCTTATGTTTGACTGTTTCTTGTTTAGATGATAGCATTTCAAAGCATTTAATGATATACTGTTGACATATTACAAGGTTCTTGTCATCTGCATTTTTAATATCCACTTTTCATTATCTTTAGTTGTTTCGGTATACTGTATCACTAACACAAAAAAAAAAATTTTCTTTATCTTTATATTGTAGAGGAAACGGTGGTGCTAGAGGTGACCTATACTGAGTACTACTGCAAGCTAGCTGATCAGTGTGCCTTCAACCTTGCCTGCCTTGCAAAGGTTAAGCAAACAGATTTTGAATACTTTGCACAAGATGACTTCCGCTGCCGAAAGCCTGATATAAAAATTCAGGTGGGTGCTCCACGTATGGCATATATTTGAGAGCAAAAGTTAAATTGTTATTGTTTGCTATTTTGGTTTAGATTTCTTATAAGTTTGAAGTTTCTGTGAAGACTAAGTACACACATATATACATAAAAGTTGATAACTGATATTTCAGGGCACTAGAACGGCCATCCTCGTAAGTCTTTTTTAATTGATTAATTAAGTTTTTCTCTGATTGAATAATATATTTATTTTTTATTATATGTTGTACTAGTACTATTTTTTCTGTTACTATGGTTCCTCTAGTAAGCAAAAGTGTGTCCATATATGTAAATTAAAGTCAGTTGGGCCTAATTGACCCAACCGTAAGGATAATATCCCTCTTTTGTTCATAATACAGGGGCTTGCTCTGAGGTCTTGCCATATTCACTCAAAGCTACCCAGTTTATGCATGAGATTGCTTCCCCTACTTGCTGTTAAGCTCCTTGTATGGCCTACCCGCTTAATCAGTTATTGTGATCCCAATATGTTTTGAGGTCATTTCATTTTCAGTTTGCTTATTTCACATCTGTGCTCTTTCACCATCACATAAAACATAAGTACACTCAAAACATAAGTTTAGGAGATAGGCACATGAAATAAACACATTATTAATGCTGTAAGTATGTTTACATGGCTCTACTATAAAGAATCAGGGTAGCAATTAGTAAATGGAAGACAGGATCATTCTTATCTATCAGCCTAACTTTTAGTTTCTACTATTGTTCAAATTCTGTCCACAGCCTATCCCTTTCCCTTTTCAGCTATAACATCTGCTACCTATTACAGGTTTAAAAACAAAATCCTGGGCTCGATATGTTTAGGTTATCTTTCAAGAACTACATACAGAACACTATAAAGCAGATGGCCTAGAACTAACAATATAGATCAGACCCTCCACAGTCCAGCAATACGAATCAGTGTGTAATATGGTTCTGCCAATGCTAACTTATGATTATGAGACATTGATGTGGAATAGAGCAGACATTTTTAGGAATTAGGTTACTGAAACAATCTGGCTTAAGATAATTACCTTTAAGGGGATTGGTCGTGTGGAGATGATGAATGGTGATACTATGGTAATGAAAATATATAGGAGTAAGGTAGATGAAATGGAATGATGAGAAAACTGATAGCATTCTGGGAGGGTATTGTGAGGCAGTGTACTGGAGAAATGAAATGTGTGAGTGGGATGCAATATGCAAGGAAACTGTTTCAGTTCAATAACCTGGAGACTTTTTTGGCATTGCTGTACCCCAGATGGAGGGGGTAATATGAGATCAGAGATATGGATAGACAGGCTTTGTTTTGTATTTTGTTTAACAGCAATCATATGGGCTGTGGAGTAGCATCCCACATGTATTCCATTGGGGGGAGGATGAAATATGGCTGTTGTAAGTGCAAGAAGTTGCGGAGAGGTAAAGTATGGATGACTCCATATCCTTTAAAGCATTAATTTTTCATGACAGCTGACCATGATGTCTCACTATGTATTTGTTTCACAGCATGAGGAAGGAATGGTGGTGAGACAAGAAACTAAGTGTACTGCATCTTTCACAAATCCTCTACCAATAGCACTCACTAAAGGACGATTCATGGTGCAGGGTGCTGGTCTAACACGTGTGCATTTCATTAAGCTTAAGGAGTAAGTACTATTCCACTGTACAAGTATATCCTTGAAACTTTTTTTCATACTTGATCACTGTTTTCTATGTTTGTGAGGTAGCGCCAGGAAACAGACGAAGAAAGACCCATCCCCCCACATACACACATACATACATACATACATACACATATACACATGTACATATTTACACTTGCTCACCCCCATCCACTCCTGATGCCACCCTGCCCCACGGGAAATAGCATCACCATCCCCTGCGCCGGCGAGGTAGTGCCAGGAGACATATGAAATGGCCACAATTGCTCACACTCAGTCTCTAGCTGTCATGTGTAATGCACTGAAACCACAGCTACCTTTCCACATCCAGGCCCCACATACCTTTCCGTGGTTTACCCCAGATGCTTCATATGCCCTGGTTCAGCCCATTGACAGCACGTCGACCCCGGTATACCA
>JAYMFT010105816.1:0-13645 GCA_038088735.1 Panulirus argus
GATAGATAGAGAGAGAGAGAGAGAGAGAGAGAGAGAGAGAGAGAGAGAGAGAGAGAGAGAGAGAGAGAGAGAGAAAGGCGGAAGTATTGAAAATAATGAAACGGTCTGGGACCACAAATTAATGTATCCAGCGAGGGTGAGAATATGGCCTGCCCTCTGGCGGGGCGGAGCGGAAGTAGCAAGGGTCGCCTTCCGAGAGTGAGGGGAAGGAGGGGGAGGGGACTTTGGGGCCAGAGAGAGAGAGAGAGAGAGGGGAGGGGAGAGACAGAGAGAGGGGAAAGGGAAGGGATGGGAGATGGGAGAAACGAAGTCTTATTCATGAAGCAAGACGTGCGGTGAGCGTTACGCGTCAGCCCTGTCATCATGAATGGATCTCGTCGTAGGTATCCCTGGGTAAGTAAGTAAGTAGGCAAGTGGATAGGTAGGTAGGCAGGTAGGTAGGTAGATAGGCAGGTTGGCAGGTAGTCTCAAGGTTTTCTACAGTGTTTCGTCCACTGGCAGCGACCAGTCTGGAAGGTGCCACAGGAAGAGCAGACTGCCTTCCAGCCGTACCCTGAGCCCGGCTCGGGGTCAGGCCTGGTCTATACTGTGTGTGTGTAGGCAGCCACCCTGACAGTGGGGTGCTCATTGTTAAATCATTTTAATGTTTAATGATGAAATAATAGCTTATCATTTTATCATTTGGATCACAATATTGTCTTTTATTTGTCTACGTGCTACTCAACTGGTAGCTAGCTTGCTGGATAGATAGATTGATAGATGGATAGACAGACTTTGCGTATATTTTCATTTTTTCTAACACAATATAATTCCAAGATATTCGTTATTCATATTGCCAAATACTTTTACATATAGGAACTAAAGAATATCCTAGAATATCTCAGAGAAAGAGAAACAAGATAAAAGGAAAAGGTAATAAAGATGGAGCAGAGACAGTGAAGGAGAGAGCGAACAGTGGGGAAAGTTTTGGTGGTGGAAGTGGAAGTGAGAGAGGGGAAAGAGAGAGGCAAGGGAGAGTGTAGGAGAAGGGGTAAGTCAGGGAGAGGAGGAGGATGGGATGGAGAACAGGAGGGTGGTGAGATGGAAGAGGAGAAAAGACACAAGTGCGAAGAAGGGAAAGGAGGAAAGAGAAGAATGAGATGTGTTGGCTAGAAAGGAAAAGGGAGGAAAAGAGAATGGAAAAGGGACGGAGATACTGGAGAGGGGGGGGGAGGGGGGAGGGTGGGTGTGGGAAGGTAAGGTCGATAGATGGGAGGGGGGAGGGAGAGAGAAGGGGGGACGGGAGGGGAGGGGGGATTGGATGGGTGGGGTGGGGAGGAGTGAAACACACCCTAGTGGTTTAAAGGGAACAGTCCTGCTCGCGGCCTGCGACTCCTGTTAACAGATGGTCGCTCGAACCCGACCGTTAGAATCGCTCCGTTGTCAACAGAGGATTCAACCCGTTGGCAACGGAAATAAAACGCACGTGTCTATACATGAATACACAGTTACGTGAGAAAGTGATTCCTGATTATGCTGCAAGTCCCTGCGCAGGGGAGGGGCAGCAGATCCGTCCTCGCAGCACAGGGCGAGCGGTGGCGTCTGTTCTCAGAGAACAGAAGGACAGATAATTCACACAATCAGTCAACAGACTGCAAAAATATTTCGTGTAAAATATCTGAATCACTGCCAACAGAGGGAAGAGCTAATCCCCTCACTTAATGAGGAATTAAAAGTTTGTTCCTAAATAGAGGGAGGGAGGGAGGGAGGGAGTGCATGCTTGAACATGCACTTATAACCTTGTGTGTCCGGGCTGTCAGACTGGGGCCTTGAGCATGGACTTAAAGTCCGACGCGCTCACAGGAGCAGGAGTCGTTGACTTGACGGTGAGGTCTTCTTTCTCTCGTGGGGAAAATCTTGATGAAATGAGACTATGTTCCAAGTGTGTGTGTGTGTGTGTGTGGTGACGAGAGAGAGAGAAAGAGAGAGAGAGAGAGAGAAATGTGCCCTGATCTTTTTTCTATGATAATACAAAGCAATTCTGTTTTACAATGACACAGTTTATTTATTACTTAGTAAACACATTTAACAAGTTTTTTCTATCAACAAAATTTTTACAAATGTCAATGGATCTCGCAGTCAAATGCGCCTCTATTTACACTAGTGACAGCACTAGCATCCCAATTCCTCTATCAAGGACTAAGTATTGAAACTGAAACTGAACTGAGTATCTTGAGGAAGACGAGGAAAAATAAATGTTAGAAATAACTAAAGATAAAGGAAGATTACAATGTAGAATTGGAGTGATGTGAATGAAGGAAGAAAAAAAAAACTGATAACAGTGGAACAAAGGAGAGCAAGAGGAGTGGAAGTTGGTATAAAACTCTGACCGGTTGCGTCCCCGGGTCGGTCCCATGTGTGTTGCCTTGATGGTGATCAGTACCAGGCAGCTGTGTCCTCGCCTGGTCCTCCTGGCGTTCCAGGTCCACATCTCGGGACTTCCAACACTCCAGGCCTACACCTCAGGACTCTCCTACACTTTAGACTCACATACCAGGAATTCCAGATCAGCACTCCGAGAGCTTGCAGCCCTGTGCACTCACACTCCAGAGCTTATAGCACTCCAGACTCACCTCACACTCAAGGACCTTCCATGTCTTTAGGGTCACAAACCAGGACCTGAAGTACTCCAGACCCTCGGCCCACACTTCAAGACTCACAGGACACCAGACTCAGACGCCATGAACCTTCCAGAACTCGAGTTTCATACACCATTGCTTCTAGCATTCCAGACACGAAATCTGGACATTCCATATCCACATTCCAAGACCTCCAGTACTCTAGGGTTTCCAGCATTTCAGGCCCACATATCCGGATTTTACAGCACTCCAGACCCACCCACATACCAGGACCTTCCAGCAATCCAGAGCAACTCCAGACAACCTGGAGAGGGGGTGCAGTAAATCACTGGCAGGTACGGCAATAGTTTTCCTCTGTCTCTGACAGGAATCTATTTGCTTTGTATCACACTACATGAACTACATCTTTAGATGCTGGATTGCGGGAGTGTGGAAAAGAAAAATATTTGAAATATGCAGAGGAAAAGTTACGAATCTAGACTGACACGCCTGGAGAAAGATATAGAAGACTTGCCCTTCATCAGGAAAGATTTCTTATTCTATTTCATAGGTTTTCCAAAGGACGAGGAAGATTTCATTCGGAAATACACAAAGGATGAAATAAACTTCCAGGTTTATGGAACGGGGAAAAGAGAAACTACAGCAAGAGACTGGAAAAACCGACTCGTGAGGGCCAGTGGGGCAAGCCAAAAAGGTCTGGATAGTGGAACTGGAACATAACTTGCCTGGAAACAGCCTCTGGACTCTCACGTGAGCACTTCAGCTCAGTCTTTGCATTCATTACTGTCAACACGAGACACATTCACATGCTAATCCTCTCCACTTGGCGAGGGCGCCCCCTGTATGGTGGGATTGTTTCTCTGTTTCGATTGCTGGTCTGTTTCACAGTGGAGTTACCTCCGGCAGCCCAGCTGTGCCTCTGTGCTTACCTGTGTCTCGCCTTCTGTGTGCTGGATTGTTTGTCTGTTTCACAGCGAATTTACCTCCGGCAGCCGAGCAGTGGGCAGGACATGCACCTGGGGGTTTATGAGGAACAGAGTGGTTCAACATGAGGTTTTATGAGGGACAGAATGGTTCAACATGAGGGTATAGGAACAGTAGACAGGTTTAAAAAGCTTCCATCTCACCAACAGTCCACTTCCCTCTCACTAAGAGACCCTCTCCCTCCCACTAACAGACCACTTCCCTCCCACTAACAGACCCGTCCCCCTCACATGTAACGACACCTTTCCATCCATTTAACCTGTACCATTCCCAGTTCACGTACTATTAACCCTTCCTGCCACCCCATTGCCCTGTGAATCAACTACGAGTGGAAGTGACATTCTTGCTGTGGCGTTTTTTGAATGCTTTCGCGACCACTCAGCCCGCCCCTCAAGCGTATTTCTCAGCTTCCTGTTCTCATCAAGTACTGGCGTCAGTATTCCTTATTGCATCCTCTGTTATTATTTCTGAGGCAGAAAGAGAAAGAGATTCTTCATTGCTGTATACCAACAGCTTTTGAGATCTATCTATTTGGTGCTGTAAGTTTGTTTGTATTGTGTGTATAAGTATTTCGTTTTGGAATTCGAAAACTTTTCTTTAGATTCAGTGACTAAATGTTTAATTCTCTTCCTCAGTATGTAGGAACTCTACCTTCACAGGCTTGACTACAAAGTTTTTCTCATTCATTCCAAACACCTTTAAGAGAAATCTTATTACAACTTTAGTCTTCAAAGCTTTTGAAATTTGTCCTAGCTTTACAGCGTTTGATTTTGAATTCCATCGTTTGAAACACTACAAGATATTAAACGAGTTTAGTGCGAAATGCTTTGACATTCTTGGTAGACGTGTGTTGCCCTATAACCCTCACCGGTCACAACAGCATCTCCTTTACAGATCGGAGTTTCGTTTGAGTCTAAATCACATCATTAAGAGTTTCTGTAGATTTAAGGATGTTATTCGTAAGGACTTACAGCCAACTGTAGTTTAAATGTACCAACTTCCTGTCTTATCATTTCTCCATCACCCTTCCTTCCATCGTTCCCCTTCCCAGCATTCGCCCCCATCCCCTCCCACACCCCCTGGACACCCCCTCCCCCCCTCTCTGCAGCTGTCCACGTGACGCGTCGTTCCTTCAACGTCTAGTTCGACCATTTGCACTGGTGTCCTAATTACCTCAGACGGTTCCTCCCTCTCTCCCCCTGTTCTCCTTACGATCCACCCCTTCGCCCATGTGCTCCTTTACGCTCCTTTCCTTCGCCCATTAGTGACGCCAACTGGTACAGAAATAGGTGCTAAGAGGGTAGGGGTCTACCCACATGTTGGGTTATGAGGAATATGTGTGTGTGTGTGTGTGTGTGTGTTTGATGGATAGAGAAGATACTGTATATGTAGAAGAGTATTTCCATATATGTATACAGTATATTGTATGTTTTGTGTATGTGTAATCTAGAATATATGAGGAGGGAGATGGGGTGGGGGGGGGGAATGCCTTGGTGTACTTGTGAGAGTGTCCAGTGAGTGTATAAGGGAGGTAGAGGGATAGATGTGGGAGAGGGATAAGAGAGGGAGAGGGATAGAAATGCCAGAGTGTATGTGTGAGAGTTTATAGTTAACGTTTGACACACGGAAGAGCACGTGTGTATGATCAGCGTTTCCCTGTATGTTCATTTGCCAGAGTATATCATGGCTGTGTCTGCGTGAGCTTATGTGAATTAGCTTTATTTCGCCTCGTGTGTGAATCATGCTCCGCCAGCCCGCTGTAGGTGACGTGTTGATGTGTGGCATATTTGTCAGCATATTTTGCGTTTGTGGCAAAGTCATTATCATGTGTTAGTATATGTGGCATACTCAGTCATATATGCATGTACATTCCATGAGTTGTACTAACTGAAATAAGAGTGCACATGCCAACAGATAATTGTTCTATATAATTAGGTATGTTTTGCATACATTTACAGCTTTGCCGTCAACACCATACCTAACCACACTGGAAGTACCCTTCGCCAACACAGGCATCTCTCCCATAGGCAAAGCACCACCCAGAAGCTGTTGCGACCTCTTCCACAGCAGTCCTTACAACCACGGCACCCACTACACAACACCAACGCCCTCTCCACAACCCCCTCCCCACCACAACCTTTGTCACCAACACCTCCCCGACATTCTCTCTTGTGACGACGATAAATTCAGTAAATAAACCACGTTTGCGAATGACATTTACTCCGGGACAGAGGGACTTACGGTCGTCAACAAGAATTAGGGACGATAGCCAAGGTCTTGAACTGCTGCAGTACACGCGTCGCCCAGCAGGGGGCCGCTAACTACCCCCCAGGACTCTGCATGGAAGGCCTTTGGTAAAACATTTGCCTCTCTGTTCAACTCCAGCAACACGCCACCCGCCGAATTTTCCTTGTGGTTTATTGATAATGGAATAGAATGGAAGACAGGAATGGAGAGAAGCTGTTGCCTGCGTATGTGGAGCGGAAGGGCAGGCTTTGTGCATTCTGGGTGGAAATGTTGGCACGAGGGGTTGGCGGGGTGTTTGTGTGGTGTTGGTGGCAGGGGTGTGTGTGCGTGTCCGAGTGGTGCTGGTGGGCAGTGGGGGGTGATGAGGGGGTGGAGGTAATAAATGCTTGTATGTGCTCATCTGAAATGAGCGTTTGAGTTGGTGAATTTAGGATACGTATTGTAAACATGTGATTAAGTTGCTCCACGTGATTAATGATTATATCATTATCAAGCGGTTCTAAACTGATGCACTCGGTCGGGCCTGGTAACGCAAGGGATTAATTTGTTATAAGCAAAGAGTCGAAGACCATCATTTCCAGAGGATTTATCCCCCTGATGTATGGACATCCGAGGATACATGTGGCATTTTGGGCGTGGTAGTGGGCGTATGGGCGTGTTTATGGGCGTGGGATGCAGTAATTTGTGATGTGGTGTGATGTATATAAATATGGGGGAGAGGAGCGAGGTTTGGGGCAGTTGGATTACACCTTGTATGGTTTATTGTAGGGGGAGGTGTTTACCGTGCTACTGTGTGTGTGTAAGAGAGAGAGAGAGAGAGAGAGAGAGAGAGAGAGAGAGAGAGAGAGAGAGAGAGAGCACGCCTCACACATCTCAGTTAACACTGGGGGTACTCCCAGCACCTGCCACATCCTTCACAGGGCAGAAGTACACCCTACACAGGACTGGGAGCTACTCTACACACGGCAGAGAGGCGCCACATACGCCCGACACAGGATAGATGCCACCCTACACAGGGTAGAAGTAGACCCTACAGATCCCCAGGAGGCAGGCGTCAGAGTCACTATGATACATGAAGCAATATTGCCAATATGGGTATGCCTAAGCTCCAGCCTCGCAACACTGTTTATTCCCTAGATCCTCCTTATTTTCCCGCCGCGGGCAGGAGCAGGGAGCCCCTCTAGCCCCCCGGTGGGAGAGGGTGGGTCGAAGAAGGGCGTTAGGGGAGAGGAGGAGAAACCTGAGAGAGGGAGAGGCATTGGGACGGGGAGGAGAAGTGGGAGCCAGACAGGAGCTTCGGCACTTGAGAGGTTTATGTGGCAACACTACAACACTATACAGTAGATATAACAACAACAACAACCCAAGGGTCATAACCCCTCTGGTACAACTGCGCGTGTGAGCTATTTTCTTTTTTCTCTTCTTGAATATTTGCTTGGCTCTGACGTAGTGGCTAAATCCCTCGAAATCCCCTTGAAGCGCGCTGGACGCAGATGGCCAGGTTGAAAATCTGTTTTTGATGTGTCTACTTTGATCTGATGTAGATAAGGTTTGTTCCGCCATTTTGTATCTTTTCTTTCCGTTTTCAGGATTTTGTAATTAAAGATAATGCCGAATTTCTATTGCCAATTTTGAATTCCTGAGCGCGACGGGACGACCCTTGAGCATGACGGTGTGTTCCATAAGTATAATGGCTTGGCTTTTGCCATGTAGGCTTGCCATGATTTCCAGTCATCATAACGTCGTGCTGAAGGGTCGTTCGCAATCAACAGTTGAACGCTGATTTGGCATATTTTTCAAATAACTTTTGCTTCTACTTATGCTGTTAACATTACTGGTCTGTTTTAACTTAAGGGGGTAATGAAGATACCTTTCGTTACACTAAGAAGTAAATAGATTATCTTCATCTGACTATGGGTGAGGAGACTGCCACTTCGGACCTACAACCCTTCCACAACCACACTACAATCCCTACCCAACTCCACAACAGGTGCCGATGACAGTGATGCCTCCGAAGCCGACATAAAGAGACTATTTGTGTTCGAAAATTTTGCAACGCTCGTAAAATGTCTTGTCACAACAGATCCGTATCCCGGGCAGACCTGGGCAACGCCTTGCTCATTTCCCTGACAGGATTCCTAGTATGTTTGGACACTTCTCTTTATCTAGAGCCTTTACTCTGATAGTCTGGCTAAACATAATATGTCTAGATTATAAAAAAAAAGCAGCTAAAGAATAACACTTTGGGAGGCTACCAGAGTAAGGATTAAGACATCAGAGGGAAATCGAGATGTGAGGGAGAAAGTTGTGTTATCATGAAGAATTAAGATGTAAGTTGAAGAGTTACGATTTCATGGAAAAGTTCAGATATCATGGAGAGTTGAAATGTGGAGGAGAGTTAAGATATCACGGGGAGAATGACGAAGTTAAGGGAGAGTTAGCCACTATGCTAAGGTGAGAGCTATGATGTTATTTTGAAAGCTTTCACTAGAAGAAGTAAGGTGAAGAGATAAGGTATCAGAAGACTCAAGATATAGATGAGTGAGTTAAGATATCAAAGATGGGGTTAAGATGTCAGAGGAAAGTTGAGACCTCAGGGGAGAGTATACATATTAGTGGGAGAGATAAGGTGTCCGGGTAAGAGGCACGATATCAGGGAAGTGATTGAATATCAATGAGACAAGATCTCAGGGGAAGAATTAAGATAACAGTTTAAGATATCAAGGAGACATCAATGTTGTAAACCGGAAAGTTAAGATACCAGAGGAGGATTCAGATATCAAGGGAGAACCTCACGTTATACAGTGGAGAAGATTTCCACTTATGCCTCGGGGTCAAAGGTCAAACTCTCGATTTTTTTTAAGCTTTCTGACCCTGTGCAAAAGATTGGATCTTAGCCATAAACTTTATTAATTACCACGACAAACTTGTAATATTAGAGGTAGTTTTATCTAAAATTTGTTGTAAACTATGCAAAAGAGAGGGTCGTAGAAAATGTTATGATGGTTATTTGTTTGGAAAAAGCGTGAGAAGAACGGAATGGTTGTTGAGGGCGCGAGGCCTCATGTGTGAGGTTATTTTGATAAGAGTTTGTTTGGGAAGAACAGCAAGGACAAAATTCCAGAGTCTTACTTAAAGTTCCAACACTCCGGTACGCGCCTGCTCCAAGCTGTATCGAGATCTCTGTCTCGACAGGCAGAGAGACAGAGGGTTCGTTCGGTACTGCTTCGCTTGCGCACGGTCGAAGCTGTATGCTTTACAGTATACTCTTAGGGTCTCGAACGAGGAAGAGAGATGAAGAGGAGCATATCAGAAAATGGCGAGAAATGAAAGAAAAAGAAAAGAAAAGAGCAATGGCGCAGTACTTACAAACTCGACAAAAGCTGACACCCCCACTCTCTCTCTCTCTCTCTCTCTCTCTCCCAGTCTCCTCGTCTGCTTCCACCCTCCGAGCTTCGCCCACCAAATACAAACTGCCCGAAATTGGAGCATGTCTTCAACATAAACAGTGCGGCAGTGTAATATCAAGTCAGGAACGAGGGGATCCAGCGGGAAGTTTGGGGGATGTGCTCGACCACAACTGCTGCAGGTTATGGGGTGAGGTGGGAAGTGCTGGCTGCTGGGCAGAGAGAGAGAGAGAGAGGGAAAAACAAGAGATCGATGAGCAATTTCACATGACCCTCTCTGGGGAACGTGTGAAAATATGATCAATGTCATTGAAAAGGGGGAAATGGAAGGGTTTTCCAACACACAGAAAGATAAATCTTTATCCAGATATCGAGTAGATTTTCCTCTTTGTTTACAGATATCTAACAAGCCATTTGTTGTGACCCAGCCTGGCTAGAGACGGCAAATGTCAGCAGAGGAAACAGAAAACTTGTGCTTATCTGCAGTAAACAACCAGCATTAGAGAGGTTAACAAGAGTCAACTGCTTCGCATAACAAGTTAACTAGAGGTCATCAAGAGTATCATCAATACTACACATAATGGATAAGAATTCATGTGATCTCACCACAAGAAAGAGAGAAGGACTATGTGCAGAATACACAAAGGCTTGCTCTCCTGACAGGGATTCGTGGGTTTACCCAGAGCGATCAGTGACAGGAGGCTATGTTCCAGCCGTGTGAGGATTCCAGCGATGGGGTTTCCATAGCTGGTGGTGCTCCTGGAGCTCTGACACATCTCCAGTTTACCCTGGAGCTGGAAGTGATAAGCTTGCCCTTGGGCAGGATTTCAATCTCAAAAGCATTCGTGGTGTTGCTTCTGAAAATAGTCAAGTGGTTCCTGAATCATCTGGACCAAGGGTAGGTTCCAGCACCACTGTGAGCGGTGCTGGAGCCAACAAAGTTTTGAAATTGAGCCTCTGTACAGGTGTGTCTAAGAACCTCTTCATTAGTTCCACTAGAACTGTGGGTAATTCTGGATATTCGCCCCAGTCCGGATACTCCACGAATTCCCTCACTGATTCCAGCATGACGAGACGTAATTCTGGATTTGCTCTCCTGTCCAGGTGTTCCAGGAATGTCTTCACTGCTTCCAGCGTGACAGTGGGTAATTCTGGACATGCAGTCCCTTCTAGGTGTTCCAGGAATAAACCATTTGATTTCCAGCTCCGACCATCAGATGTCACCAGCACACAACACAAGGAACACATCCAATTCCAAACTTCACCCGTCCAACTCCACTGGTCGGCGGTGCGGGTCCGGGAGACGCAAGCTCCCAGCCACGTTCATAAGCTTCACTGTGGACACACTTGTGAGCGCCTGTGAGTAAAGGACACCAGAAGTATTCTGTGCACACTCGTCCCTCTGCTCCCCTGCGGCGCAAACACTCGCAATACTTTTCCATCAAGTGAGGGGGGCGGTGAGAGTGGCAACTCTCCCTTACAACATGACCTCCCCTTGGGGGACTTTGGTTCGACCTCTTGACAGCCAAGTAACGAGCCTGGCTGGCAGTAGTCAGCATCTCTACTGCTGTTGTGTTGGTTTGGTTCAGCTGGATCTACCAGCCACCTGAGCAACCAATGGGGTTGCGATAACCAATCCATTTTATTTGCTCTGATTTTACTGTCTGTATGACTCCAGCGTATCCGAGTATTTTAGCCTCATTTCCCACCTCATCTTCGTAAAGCTGGCTAAACATAAATCTTTCCTGCGTTTTCTTCAGTAACTTTCTCTTGAGTTGTTCTCCCTCAACGTGAGCGGCTGCTCGGCTGGGGCGTGTTTCCTCTGTGTGCCAAGTGATAGGAAGTTTTGCTCGCTACAAACCTCTGACTGTACGGTCATCGACCACGAGTTCCCTCTGGTTGTCACACTCCGCGTCAATACACAAGCCTTCCCACACCTCCCTCCTTCCCTTATCTTTTCCAGAATCCCCCTCCCATCCCTCATCCCACCCTCTTCCACCCCTTCTTCGACCAACTCTGACGCTGTCCTCCCGCCAGAGTTCCGCACGACTGCCTGTTTCTTTATCTACCTTCCATCACCACCATGATTATCATATTATTCTCTCCCTACTCTTCTCTCTTTATACATCTCTCTCTTCCCTTCCTTCATCTTTCTCTTTCCCCCCTAACCTTCTTCCCTCACCACTCTCTTCCCCCTCCCTTCAATAGGGGCGGGGGGAACGCTCCCCAGGGGGGCTGCGGCGCCACTTAATTGGAACAACGTGCCTTCACTGACAACCTCGCCCAGCACTCTATTTGTTCCTAGGACGACCAAGGACATTCTCATATTCGACCTCAGCAACTTGCACGAATGAACAACTCCATCTGAAAGCAGCACTGTACCTGTCAAAGTCTTATCACACCCAAGAAATGTTACGTATGTCCGACGAAACGAATATGATCCGTCTTGCTGTATGACTTACTTCGATGCTTATTCTTCAGGTGTCACAGTCAATATGTTGTACGTCATCCTACAAATCGCAAAACTGCTCTTCGTCAGCACACTCATCTTTCACGCATTTCTTTCCTTCCAGCGCTTCTCTCTCCTCACTTTCTTCATATCTCTACTTCTCCTCCCAACCCTCATCCAATTCTGATTTCCTCGAGCTCTTCTCTTATCGATTTTTGCCTATTTTCTCTCCATTCCCTCTGGATCTCTATCCACATGGCATACCCCCTCTACTCTCCCTCTACTATTTTCTTTCAGCTTTTTAACATAATTTCTTTCACTCTCCAAGCTTTAGCAGTCTCTCATTCCCTACTGGTCTCTCCTGCTGGTGTTTCAGGAGCACTTGGTTGGCTCCGTGACTCAGGCTCTGAGTTCCTTCTCCACCTGTAACTTGAGAAGCCCATTCTTGATGGGTTCCAAGGCCTAGGTCCAGGTTCCTCCTCCAGAAGGCGTTTCTGGAGCTCTTGGTAGGATCAAACTCCCAGGCTCCAGGCTCCTCCATCAGGAGCCCAGTCTCCTTAGGTTCCAAGTCCTAGGCTCTGACAGTAGTTCCCCCTCCCCCTTCCACCAGTGAGGCAGAACTTTACCAGTTCTTGGGCAAATTTTAAAGCTAAAAATTCCTAGACCTGGATTTTTGTAGAGAAAGATAAGGTTATCTTCCTTTGTTAGACGTTGAAGAATTTTTTCTTGCATTTTCTCCCCACTTGCTAGATGAAGCAGCTGTAATTGCATACATACATACATATATGCAAGAATACTTGAAATGCAGATATTTCCTCTCTTATACTACTCCCTGCCTCTTGCTATGCGCTCCACCCACCAATCACAAATACTTCTCTCAACCACCTGCTGTGCTCTCCAAACCACCCACTAATAGTTCTCCCAACCACTTGCTATGAACACCACCAACCAATACTCCTCTCAGCCACTTGTTATGCACGACACGCCACCCACCAATACTGCTCACAGCTTCTTGCTATGCACACCACCCACCGATACCCCTCGCAACCACTTGCTATGCACGCCACACAACATTCTAAACCTAATGAGAAATTCTCCTTTCGTGGCTCAGTCACAAATGGACTCCTCAGTTAGTGGCCCTCTGGACCTCCTCAGTCATGGCCTTTCGACGTCTTCCGAATCGCCAATGTACTGAAGCTTGCTGGGGTTAATGAGGTAATCTACCTCCTCTTAAACCATACATCCCACTTGTAATGAACTGAGAGCTGTAGGATTCTATGTCCTACTCATAAGGAAATGGGAACTGTGGGATCTTATGTCCCGCTTATAAGGAAACGGGAGCTGTGACTTGTGGGGCTTTACATCCCAGTAGTAAGGACGTGGGGGCGGTGGGCCTGAATCTTACGTGTTCTTCATAAATGATGAAAATAAATGAAGTTATCATCCGTCGAATAAATCAGTAAAGTGAGAAACACATCGGTCTAACCTACAAAGAATCTAATCTCCTTGTACAGAGGATAGATATGTATGAGACATGCATACAGGATACACATACTACATGTAACGACAGCGCTTTGAAACAATCAAGCTGCGCAGTGAGCTCTACGCGCAGCTATGTCGTCTGCGGACCAACAGAGGTCTGTGGGTCGGATGTTCCTCTCTGCTGCCCGAGTCACTTTTCATATGAGCCAACGTCCAGGGATGAGGACGACCTTGGTCCCTCTCCTTCCGTCTGGCAGGACCTCTTGTCCGGCGGTCTGAATGGGCCCGCCATTGTGGCAGTGTGGTGGAGCTATTCCCTGATGTGCTGTGGTATTTGAGATACGGGTAGTGTTTTGTGATGATGGAGCTTTCCAAAATGATGATAAAAGATATATATATATATATATATATATATATATATATATATATATATATATATATATATATATATATATATA
>JAYMFT010105827.1:0-13645 GCA_038088735.1 Panulirus argus
TCTTTTATATATATATATATATATATATATATATATATATATATATATATATATATATATATATTATATATTATATTATATCATTAATGGGGATGGGGGAGAAAGA
The DNA here is from genome assembly GCA_038088735.1 of Panulirus argus. NCBI lineage: Eukaryota > Metazoa > Arthropoda > Malacostraca > Decapoda > Palinuridae > Panulirus > Panulirus argus. Next base: position 107 of record JAYMFT010105827.1, read on the forward strand.
ATACTTCTCACGTATTCCCTGCGTGTCGTAGAAAAGGGACTAAAAGGGAGATCCGGCTGTGAAGGTGTTCACCAGAGGCCAGCTGGACACAGTAAAGACCCAGCCTCAAAGGCCTCACAAGTCCACAACAAACACTGGCTTGCACAGACGCTCTGGCACCTCCTACTTGTGGTTAATAGCCAGTCTGACCCGCCATTCTCACCCACCTCCAGCCTCAAGTCTGAGCCTTCAGTATTTACAGAGTGGCAGAATGGTGCTATTCTACAGGCCAGTAGGCTACCCCACACTTCTCCTGTATTATTTTGCCTTTCATTCATTCTTGTACCGTAAAAGAGAGGGGGGAGTGGGGCATATTTCTTTCACTGATTCACTTCTTTCACTAACTGTTTTCATTTTACAAATGGCGCTATATCATTTATATGAGTCGATTAACTCGAAATTTATCAGTCCTGGTGTTTGGTGCAAGGCAGCAACATATATTGCTTATTCATCTCTTCATCGTTATATCTCACCATTTCCTATTCTATATTGTCATAGGAAGATCCTCAGTATGTTCTCTCGTGGGAAGATGAATACGTTACTGTTTATATTACATTAGTCCTGTTCATTCGTTCTATACAGCTAGATAACTCTTATTACTTATCATCCAGGAAAAAGTTGAAATGTCGTAGAGCCTGATATAACTCGGTTTAATCTAAACAATAAAATCTTATTGGAAAGAACGTGACCTTATGATTGTAAGGTATCCGTAGAGGCAATAGCATTTGCTTGCAAATGTCAACATTTATAGCTTGATATTTACCTAAAAACTCAGCAGCTGACAAGACTTAACCTTCATTTCAGGTGTACGCTACTCAATAATATCTATAAAATCCTTAAGATCCTTTCGTGTTGAATATCTGTAAAGTTTAGACTGTGACGGATATCTCATTCGGAATGATATTCGGCGGAGAGCAAAAGGTGTTGGAGTAACAAAAGCGCTTCATGGGTCTCGAACCAAAGCCGTGTTAAAAAAGGGAATCGAAACCCACTATTCTTACCGGCTGGGTAGTCGCAGGAAAGAGACATTCGAGGCTTCACAGCCATTACTGCAAATTGTGTGTGTACCGACCCATCTACGAGTGCTGAGAGTGCAGACGACGATATTTTGCCTCGGGTAAGGCTAGTGCCCAGCGCTCACCGAATATCTTGATTGTGTCGTTATGATGTTATCTGGAACACCACTGACCGCCCAGCTCGTAGTCACCATATACTTACACAAGAGTAACTTCCATACTTGCGTAGTGTTTCCAACCTAACAGACACTTCAGGGATCCCACAGTCGGTATACCTTTTCTCCCCAACTCGTCTTCCTTTGCATAGGAAAATGTCGCTCTACGCCATCCGACGGCTCTATTAAATTTCAAGTGTTTTTGAGTTTGTGTGCTTGTGTGGTTGAGTATGTGCGGGTGTTCTTGTGTTTGTTTGTTTGTACTATCATTTCCAAGGCCAAAACTCAGCATCTAAAAACCCTAGATTTTTATGTGTAGGTACTTCAGAATCTGGGTGAGGTTTTAGGCTATCGCACGTTGGTCTTGAGGCCGTTTTGAGACCACTAAAGCAACAGAGTGCCAACCCAGCCTTCTAGATTACACTTAGTTCACTGCACTCATTCAACAGAGGGAAGGTAACAGGGTCTAATTATAATGAAGGTACCTCAGGATCAGAATCTAAGGCTACTGTATCCAGGCTTTAAAGGCCAACAAAGGTCACCTCTCAAGTTTCAGACTTTACTACAGCTTTATGTAGCACCCAAAAGCCCCACATTATGGGTGTAAGAACTTCAGAAATTGGGAAAGGTTTTAAGCCGCCTTGACTTGGCCTGGAAGGCCATTTCCAGGCCACTAGAGGCCACCCCAACCTTATAGATCACACTTAGTTCACTGCACTTGTTCTTAACAGGCGACCCAGCAGCCTCACATTATAAATGATGAAGGTACCTCATCATCAAAAGCAGGATCCAAGGGTGGCCAGATCGTGGTCATAAAGTCCAGCGAAGGCCACTTTTCAGGGTCAATTATTACACCCTCATCGTATTTCACTGGACTCAGAAGTGACCATACATTTCAGTTTCCAACAGTCGGCCTTAAAGGACGTTTGAGAGTCAAAAGAGACAATTTTGATGTAAAAAAAAAATCTAAAAGCAATTTATTTTATCTGGTACAATGCCGAATAATCCTGCTACTTACTTATTGTAAGATTCCTGTTGCATGATGGTGTGTCTAGTATTTCTAGGAAGATTAATCTTGATAAAACGATGATCATACAAACAGATATCAGTTGCAGAAGCTCTCTCTAGATCATTATAAAATTCATGTGAAGTCCTTTCACATTAAACAGAATATGACTGTAGCGCAAAATACCAGAATGTACTCAATATCTTCACTGGTAAAGTCAGCCACCGTCATGAAGTAGTAGATATCATGAAGTAGTAAATATTTATCTTTATAGTCATTATATACCTTAATATTTCACCAGTTGAGATGATGATGCACCCAGCACACTAACGTCAAAGGCAGTTCAGCCCTCGCCATTAGCTACGAGGAGTATCTGGCCACAAGACACTTCCTGGGCTGCTGGTTCACGGAGGTAGGTTAAATGGACCTTAATGGACAAACAGGGACACTAGATTGACTCGCACCAGTATAGTTTAGAGCGCTCCACACCCACATGTCTCACTCTAAGCTTTACTTCGCAGCCGTTCTGTGTTTCTGGTAGTTGTGTTCCTGTTGGGAAGGCCTGGAAAGGCAGTTGTTGTTATTGATGAAGGTGCGGTGTGGGGAGGACCATGGTAAGAGGCTTGTTTTTGTTACTGAAAGACAAGGGGATGATGGACCAGTGAAGGCATCCTTGAGGAGGTAGAGTTGGTCTGCCTTGTGTTATTTTGTTGAAGTGGGTGGAGGTGTTGTCTAACGTTTGTGGCTTCAGACTGAATCCTGGAACCATCTTACAATCCCCCATGGCAGGATCACAGGTCTTACATTCTCTCTTATCACAACTAAACAACCAGGCTAGTCTCGTCACCTCCCAGCATGTATCATACACGTATACAAATGATTTTAGCTCCCTTTCTTCCCGTTCTTTCCTTTCTCCTCCCCCTCCTCAGTACAAAATGTGAATATGAATATGGAAGAGTCCGACAGTCTTATGGCCCCTAGTTACCGGTATATTGAGGAGGGAAGAATCTCAGGAATCCCGCCTGTCTCTGCTGCCAACGAGAGGGAGGACTCAAAGCAGTGAGAGCACCGGCCAATCGTAAGACCTTGCTCCTCTAATAGTTCTAAATCGTTTTACATTTACTTCAACAACATTTGCGGTCTTTCTATCACACTTTCTTCTAGTGAGAGCTATATATATCTTTTTTTATCTTGAAGGCTTCAGTCACGGACAAAAGTCCACGTCAAGGCCGGGTCTCGTTGAAATATAGAAAGAATTATGAAACGGAAAAAGAGAAGACAAGGGAAAACATTTACGAAACTTGGAGGAAGTGAAAGACCTTTCTTTTGAAATGTGCCAAGTCATAGTTATTGGGAAAGACATGAGAAGGTAGAGAGTTCCAAAGCTTCGACTTGTAAGGAAAGAAGCAGGTGTAAAAATGGCCCACCCTTGAGTTGCCGATGGCCACACAGTAATCATGTGACGCAGCAGCTTGCCGAGCATTGTTTGGTCTAGCTAGCGGTGGGGGCACACAAGCACACACACACACACACACACTGGACGACCTCGACAATGACCCCCTCACACGCTGGGTACAAGAAACAAAATAAGAGTTTCCGTTTTTTCTTTTCGACTCAAAGATTTCTTCGAAATTCTGGTCAAGTTGTGCCTCTTTCACTTATCCTTCCCCCCTCCCCCTCTCCATCTTATCTTGGAATAGTTATTGACATACTCAGGAATGTTCAGCAGCTTAATCCTTTTCCCACGAGCTATGGTGCGTTGCAATATTATAATTGGACTCTCGTCAAATGGTGCTTTATCAATTTAGTCGTAACTGCTTGTTTACTGTTGACCAAAATACTAGGTCACAACCGACTGAAAGATTCTAAGAAATTGGACCCCTCGAGCCGGGTCCTCTTGACCGCCAGGAAGGAGACCACTTCCTGGCCTGCGAAACAGCCTCACTAGAGCCATCCAGTCAGCCGTCTGGGACCAGCCATCTCATCAGAGGATGAGCTTCGTCAAGGCGTGGGGCTGTACCTACATGTTGTCACAGTGAAGGAAAAGAGAAGACTTGTCTGTTATTCATTCCAACAGCAGTTGTCGAGCTGATGATTCTTCCACTCTTCTGAATTTGACAGTGTCTGGCTCTTCTAGATTCATTCTTTTTTTCTCTTACCATTGTCAAGTGTGGCGATGTTAGCACACCTGAAGCTAAGGTTCGTTATGATTTCCATTAGAATATATTCTATTGGATCCAATTTAAAGTATTCGAGATCTCTCATTGATAAATCCCTTAATTTGGCCAAGAAATCATTTTACAAAGTTAATCCCAAACCTCCTTTTGACATCAAGAACCTTCTAGTTTTCCTTTTCATTAATAATTTTACATTGCTTCCCATGTTGCTTAAATCCTTTAATGTAAATGTTGTCTTCAGTAACAACAGTACTATAAAGAATATCTTAATCAGGAATTCATCTGAAAGTTCTACAGGATGTGTTTACAAAGTACTGTGTGAAAACTGTGATATGTTTTATGTTGGACAGACTGGTAAAGATCTTTCTGCTATACTTAAGCAACATAAATATAGCGTAAGAACAGGACAAGAATCAAATGCCTTGTTTAAACATGTTAAAGATTATGATCATTGTATTGATTGGAGTAATGCCATCTCATATATTAACTCTAACTCCTTTATCACGAGAAATATCATTGAATATTCTACTATTAACTACACAAAGAATTGTAACATTAGTATTGTAGTTATGTGATACAGGACAGACAAAGACGCATTTGTGTAACATGCACCATATGTAATAGTATCTCCTGTATAGATAGATCTAGCCTCCATTTTCTATAGTACAGCACGCAATGTATGTAAACACTTAGTCAGGTTCAGGGTACCAAGGCCCGTCTCCTCTGTATATATACCTCAATATAGTCTTCTCTGCAAAGAACCATTATATTAGAATCTACGGAATTGATCACTCAACAGTGAACAAGCTACATGGCGCAGTGAGTACTTTTCACTCAACACAGTGAACAAGCTACAAGTATTAGTTGAAGGTCTATACAAATTGGATAGCTTTATTGTAGATAGAATTTGTAAACAGTTCTCTTTTTTGTCCACATAGTAGATTTTATGATATGCTTGTTGTTAGACATGAACGCACCCGACTTTCATCCAAGTAGCCATTATTTATCAAAATCGCGTCCTAGCTACGTCTCTGCCATGTATACCAACTGATTGTTATATTTCTCTCTCTTGTTCGCTGTTTCTCGCGTTAATGAAGTAATTTCGTTTTTTACACGATGCCTTCTCGGTCTTTACACCGTGCAAAATTATTGTTGGATGTATTATTCATCAATTCTGTCTATATGAAGTCGTATATATCGATCAGTTTTGTGAATCCTTTTTACATTTTAGTCTATTACAAAGAGCATATGACCTCCACCTGTCTCATGCAGACGATTCTCTTTAGAAAAAGAAAAAATATACTTGTTTTCGTATCGCAAATATTGCTGATAAATAATTTTTCAAATTACTGATTAAGTTTCTGTTATTACTGGGATATCATGTTTTTCTGTTAGAGCAAATGATGTTAGTTTACATTTTAGGTTTACAATTCTACTGTTGGTGTAGAAAACGTAAACGTTTTGCTCTGAAAGGCCAGGCGTTTGTGTCATAAGTCACTCATGTCAGGTTTCCTTAAGCAGGTTATGTCTCACCTGACCTGTCCTGTTGCTGATCTCTAGTGTTGATTGTACCTGTTCTGACCTTAGTCTTGTTAAACTACTGCTTAATTTCTTTATCTAGAACCCTAGCTTAACGTGTAGTCCCAACCCCATTCAAATACAGGCTATCTTTAGCAAGCAGGCTCTTTCCACCAATTCAAGTATCCCACTGATCTTTATAGTCTGTGTCCTCAGAGCTACAAATATCCTCAGCGCTATTAGAAATACCTAAAATTCTTCTTAGCTAGAATTAAAGACCTCGTTATACCCAGCAAGTGGTCCCACCACCACTTTCTTCTCACTGCTTTCCTTAAGCTTCCTATTAAGTGCGCTATATTTGCCCAGGATTCGTCTGATCCGTCCTGAACCATGTTGTTTGTACCTAATTGGATTGTTAACAACAACGCTTGTGTACATACAGCTCCTATATCCTAAACCTTATACGTTTAGTCGTCCAACTTAACCCATGAGTGACAAAGTCTCCTACTTCTGAACTGACCAGAACATCCCATTAATAAATGTTTGACGGAAGAATCCCCAGCACTAGTGAGGCTATGTTCACCGAACAATATAAAAGACGGTTTATATCGGCACATTAATGTTTATAGAATGTGTGATGTTATCAAGAGAGTTATTCTAAGTTCCACAATTGCATCATTATCTAAACACGCTAAATTGCCTCACTTTATCGTATCGCGGTAAGGATATATCAACTCTTTCATCCAAACACTGGAAGCTGCACTTTGGTCTTTTATTTCATATAAAAAGTTACAGCTATTCCTTCGCATCCAGGCAAATAGTCACATTTACACTTTCAACTTAAAATAAAAGATTACAGTCATTCTTTCACAGTGCAGTTCATATCATTAAAATTCTCCGCCCGAAACGTAATTCATATATTTAAAAACACTTTTAAAAACGACTGCGTAATGAGAACAGGTGACGACGACTTGTATCTCTCACTGAGAACGGGTGACGACGACTTGTATATCTCATTGAGAACGGGTGACGAGGACTTGTATCTCTCATTCACGGCGACTCAGGGGATATATCCTTTGAGACTTAGCAGGATATGATGTTTATTCTACTGCTGGCAACATCCAGGGAGACAAAGTAATATCCTTAAAGGCTCTCCAGGATCTAGTGTTTGCATGTCCACTGGCATCAGACTCATTACTATTATTAGTTTATTGAGGCCAGCGTTGCCGGCCGGTAGATCTTGTGGATCATCGTGTTATTACAGAGAAGAATAATCCACACTGTGTTGTCCAGTGTAGATGATATTGTCAGGTGTATTTCTCTCTGCTGCCTTTCTCTCCCTCTGTTCAGCTATCCTCAAGCTTTCTGTACTTCTTCCTTATTTAATCTCTTTTCCTTCCTTTCGTTCCACAGTATATGGCAAGAAGGTGATGTTTCTTTTATTGGTGAAAAATACCTCCTTGTCTTCTTCTTTGTCTATTAATTCATAATAGCAAAGCAATGTGATTATGGTACGATAATTTCATACGTCCCCCAATCCCAGAACGTATTCATTTTGACTTTGTACGTAAGAGATACAAGATCGCGACACTATTCTAACAGGTTTATGAAAAAGCAATGTACGCACATTGAATGTATATGTGAAGTGCTGATAAAGTTCTTGCAGAGCAAATCACTGATTCATCTAATGCAAACTTGAGGACCATCCAAGTGACAGTCTTTTCTCGAACGCTTAACCAGCAACAACGGTAGGAAAAACATGAATATCTAATACATATAATGTGTCCTTCATAGTGTTGAGAATATAGTGTCTTGAGAGATGAAAAGGTTAGTAAAATATATATTTAGGGATAAAAGTTTGATATATGATGGAAAGTGCTTTCTAAACGTAGGTTGTTCTGTACTCTACGAGAGAGAGAGAGAGAGAGAGAGAGAGAGAGAGAGAGAGAGAGAGAGAGAGAAGTAGTAGGAGTAAAGTCTTATTCTCAACGACCCTTCAGAGCATATCAAGATTTTATATACGACCCTCCACCTCAGCTGCTATTCTGAACTCGGCTTATGATGGCGTGAGCGTCAGGTAGTGTGGGAGAGGCAAAGGGACAGTGGTGAGGGAGAGGCATCTGAATTTGGTTTCATGCATAAGTTATCATGCATCTTTCTTCTCTTCCTTCTGGGCTGTGACATTGGAGCACTTTCAGCAGTTCCCATGTTCCATTTCCTCGAGTTTACTCTCGACGTATTTCTAAATTCTCCAGTTTGTTTACTTCCAATTGTCTGGCTGGTGTCAATATGACTAAGAAGTATTCATTTTTGCTTCTTTGTCACACATTGAACATTTTCATCATCAATATTCTGTCTCTTGCACTGAAAGTCTTCATCATCATTCCACTCAGTGCCTGGCGGTATAGAGCTACCTTCTCAGTACGTTGTTTGGATTCACATTGATTCCTGGAACTTCCACGTTTTCCTGTCATCGTCTGTTTCAATCTAAATCTCTCATTCTTTTTTCTAGATCATGATAATTCATGCAGTGGTATGCAAATTTCTGCTTCAGCAAGGCGTATAAGTGGGTGCATGAACCTTTATTCACCTCCCCATTTGCATCAGATATGATATTTGTCATATCATTAGCTCATTTTAGGGTGAGTATATTGGCATTCTTCCCTATTTATAAAACCTTCTGGCCTCTACTAAGGCTCCGGATAAGAATGATTTCAGTCGCAATCTCGGGTCATTATACTCACGTTCGTCGAGGTGTCTGGGGTCTGCCTCTTGAACAACGTCCACATGTTTTCTTGTCCTTAGCTTCTGTAGTTGGTATCCCAGTTCTCATCTTTTATATATATATATATATATATATATATATATATATATATATATATATATATATATATATATATCATCCTTTGGCTTAATCTTAGTGTTTATGTATCACGCCCTTTTTTTAATGGAGTTTTGCCTGGCTTATATCTGAACTCATTAATATTTCCTTCATTTTTCTCTTGTCTATATCTTATTGCTTCTATCTACTTGCTCTCTTCTATTGTCGCTCAGGCAATATAGGAACTGTATATTGATGGATCAGCGTGTATCATAGCCTATTGGTACAACAGTATACATATGGGATGGAAGCTTCAAACTCACAGTGTGTGTGTGTGTGTGTGTGTGTGTGTGTCTTTCTACAGAGAGGCACTGGGCTGTTCAGAAGAAACGAGTCGTGTCAGTAAAGGAATACAAACATTTGTAGATGTAAAAGATTGTGTGTACACGGGAGAGGTTTGGGTGTTGAGACATGAGCCGTGTATAGCAGGGAGCCTCGGGTGTAAGCATTAGGCGTCTGTAGATGCAAGAGGGCTTCTATAGACTTTAGCGAGATGTGCATTAAAACGGGAAACGTCCATAGAAGCAAAGTCAGTTGTACGGAAGGTGTGTGTATAGAAGGGGGCTGTTCACTGTGCGGCCGTAATGGACAACAACGGCATCGAACAATAGCGTGAGGCGGTGACGACACAGACGGTGAGGACGACGTGAGAGGAGACCATAGGCTACCCAGCTGCTAGGGGAGGAGCAGAGGGGCTTTCTGGCTGCCAGACTGGCAGGAGGAGTGAATGAACGCAACATTTGGGTTCTCGACTTTAATGTGGAAAAATAAAGGTATTTGACCTACTATATACATTCAAGATAATAATGCGTATCTCTGTGTAAAAAGTATGACCTTAAATCTTTGTCTTATGGTTACCAAAAGAGAATTATCATTGTGGATTATTGTGATCCAGTTTCCCCATGACGACGGCTCAGAACCTAGAGAGAGAGAGGGAGACGTTGTAATTAGTCCTAGTTGTAAGTTTTCACTTCTTTTGATAAAATCTTTATGTTACCTTTTCAACCAATTTGATAATGATTAGGGCATACGTTTACTGGTGTCGTGTCGGAGACAAAAATATTGAGTAAAGGACATATTGAAACGGAGGGAAATGAATATAGAAAGAGGTAGAGATCGAATAACAAACATAGACAGAATGGTATAGAAAGAGGCAGAGAAAGATAGTGATATATAAGTAAACAAAAGATAGAGACAGAAACATATAGAGAGACAGAGATGGATAGAGAGTACTTCCCTACCTGTGAATACCTCCGACAAACTTTCGCTATCAGACGTGGATAGCGCCTAGTACTCACTGCACGTTTTGCTTGGGAGACAATACTGTGTCCCGCTGCTGCCACGCATATTACATAACTGTCAGTCCTGGATTTCATATGAAAGTCTTTCAACCATTTCTCTAATCCTCTTTTAGCTATTTCTGTACTTATCCCATATATGCATAGTTCTAATCTCGCTTGGCAGCGGATTGAATGAGCCTTCCGTCATATGTTCTGGTCACTCGCATAATTTTGTGTGGTATCTTTTTTGGCGTATGTCATGGTATTAGGGCAGACTTGATAACTGTATCTTTCTCACTGAGATACCTTTAGGCCCCAGTATACATTATTCTTGATGTCTTTAATCTGATGTCATACGCAGATTATCGTGAATATTTGTCGTCTTCTTTCCAGGTTGTGAAGACTGAGTGTTTTTCGCCTCTCATAGCTGGTCAGACGCTCATTCGTTCGACTTGTGAAAAGCTGTGAGTTTTCTTGAGTTCAGTTTAGCTTGTATCATTAGTGGTAATGCGACACAGTAGTATCCATGTTTACTTCTTATGTATACACTGACCATCTTCATCATTAGCTTTCCGTCTCTTATAGTAGTGGTTCTCATTATCATACCACTCATTATTTGGCTAGTTAGATCTAGTTTCTCATTTTACGGACTTCCAAAACTCTGATGTTTGATTTCCCAGTGGGCTTTTTTACGGTGTCACGAGAAATAGCATCCTAATCTCAACCTGACTTGATCTGGCCAATTTTACAGTCGCTAAATTCCATTTCGTTCGCTTCCGTCCATTTGCAGATTGCATCTGATTCTTTATGAATCTATTTTCGATCATCAGGTGATCCCGTCAATCTGCTTATGTAAAGCATCAGACTATATCTTCTTTTGCTTGTCTGTCGACGTCTGACATAATCATCATAAAGGGAACTGAGGATGATACTGTTCCGTGTGGCACCGGCGATGGAACGTCTTCATCATACATGATTCCATTCGCTAGAAATGGATGGGGAGAAATAGGTATAGATAGATAGATAGATAGACAGATAGATAGATAGACAGATAGATAGGTAGATAGACAGATAGATAGATAGAATGATATGTAAATAGACAGATAGACACATGCAAAGGGAAACATGACAGATAAGGAGAAAGATTGAGGAGAGAGAGAGAGAGAGAAGAATGAAAGTTAACGAGTCCCCCCCAAAATGAATAAGAGGAAAATGAGATAGAAAATAGAAAGGTCTGGGTGTAATAATGGCCCCTGAGCTAAGACTGAGGAGGCGATGATCCCAGCACATGGGGTGTGGACGTCAGCACAGGATGTCTTCATTAGCCTGAAGTGTCCAGGGACCTGGGAGATGACGAGAGGATCAAGGCGGATCAGGATGCGGCCGCGAGGATGAAAGACAGGGAGAGCAGGGAAGCTGGTGGTGTTCAGAGGAAAATGATGAGAGTAAAGGGTCCAGGAATGAGGAACGACCTAGCTTTTAAACCAAGTGAAGAAGGTCGGAAGATGAAACGAGTTGTTGGAAGGGAGAGGAAAGAGGAGTAATTTGATAAATGATATATACAATTGAGAGAAAAAAGTATGCTAGGAAGTCAGGAATACAACAAAGTGACAGAGACCAAGATGAACAAACGTAGGAATAAATGTGGCAAGTAATAAAACGGAATATAAATGCCAGAGTAACGCCTCATATGGAATTAAGGTAAACCATTATTACTTACGGTAAAAGAGACCCATCACAGATTACATTTAGATATTCCAAGTGGAGGGGAATGGCAGGAGACGAGTCTCTTATGATTCAAGATTAAAGTGTTGTTAGGGGAGGATAACCAGACTTCCTGTTAATGTGATGAGACAGAGTTCAGGGCTGGGATACAGTCCTGATCAAAGACTCGTGCTGTGGCCCAGCGACAGAGATGTGTCCTGAGCGGCAAGAGAAGATGGTCCTAAGAACATAGAATAGATAAAGGGGCTCAACTGTACAGTTACATACAGGGGCTCAACTGCGTAGTTAGATAGAGGGTCTCAATTGTACGGTTAGGTAAAGAGGCTCAACTGCACAGTTAGATAGAGGGGTACAACTGTACTGTTAGAGAGAGGGGTTCAACTGCACAGTTAGATAAGGGGCTCAACTACACAGAGGGACAGAGGGGCTCAACTGCACAGACTTACTGGGCAGAGACGAGGGGAGGTTTGGATGAGATTTAAGGGAAGATGGAGGGTTTTCACTGGACGACGAGGGAGTGATGAAATGGATTCTTTTACCTCACGAGAAGACGGAGTGAGATGCATGGATAGGTTTTATGAGGCTGGGAAGGTTGAGACGAGGGGCGAGGATTACCGGAGGCAGAAGCAGGTCTAGGGTGATAGATGGGGAGCTGAAGGGGAGAGGGAGAGGTGGTCAGTGCAGTAGGTAAGGGGTGAGAGGTCCTGGTGTGCCAAATCCGTTAATGCGTCATAGATTTAGATCACGACTGGTTATGGTATATGTTTGTCTGATTAATGCTTGTGATTATTATTTGCGTGTCTCCATTCGTGAATATTTGAAAAAAAAATATAACATTCTGACGACGTTGATCATACTTCGCATACCACTACCGAAGGAAATAATTTTCTCCCACTAAATATCATTATTTCTTCGGACATCAAAAGTTGTCCAGATGTGAACCAGACTAACGATAACAGTCTAATATAATGTCGGTATGGTTCGGGGCCATTTGTTTTGTCCTGACGATGTTGATGTGGTCCAGCGCCATGTCTTTTGCCCTGACAACGTTGGGGTGGCCCAGGGCCATGTTTTGTGCCGACAACGTTGGGGTGGCCCAGGGCCATGTATGGTGCCTTTACAGCGTTGGGATGGCCTAGGGCCATGTCCTGTGCCCTGACTACGTTGGAGTGGCCCAGGGCCATGTCTTGTGCCCTGGCAACGTTGGGGTGGCCCAGAGTCATGTGTTTTGCCCTTTCAATGGCATTTAACCTGTGAGGATTGACTAGTCAGGTCAGGAAGACGTCCTTTTGTCTGGGTGTCGGACTGGCTGGGCTGCAGGTGACAGCTGCCAGGGTTCCTCAGGCCTCCACAATGCTGCCATTAACACCAGGTGGGTAATTCTCCCTGCGGATTGCTCGGATGTTTGTCTCTCTGTAGCCCGTCTTGCAGTTTGTCTTCATTATCTGAAGAGATATGGAATTTCAAGGTTTTTGAAGGTCATTCCTCTCGATTACTGCCACGATACTCTATGGAGATCAGCAGACCCACTTCAGAATGAGATAGATGGAGAAGATAATTTACATTCACTCGGAAAAGCAGGCATTTCTGGTCATAAATTCTTATGATTATCCACAGTTAACCCAGCTGTTCATCCACCCCTAGGGGTTGGTCGATAAAATGGGAACCTGGCTCAAGCTAGGATATATATATATATATATATATATATATATATATATATATATATATATATATATATATAT
>JAYMFT010105838.1:0-13645 GCA_038088735.1 Panulirus argus
AAAAAAAAAACAAAAAAAAAAAAAAAAAAAAAAAAAAAAAAAAAAAAAAAAAAAAAAAAAAAAAAAGAAGCCCAAAATAAAAAATAAATACCTTCAATGGCAATTCAGAGGCACACTGGAATATGAGTCTCCTTAAGGAGGAATACCAGAGCTGATTATGGCAGATCCATTACATCTGAACTAAAGCACTGACTAACGAAAGTGGAAGATGAATGTCAAAGACCAATTTTCTTGATTTTCTTCAAAAAATGGGTCTAAGGTGGGTTGAGGTATGGTCCACCTTCTCACATCTCGTGCTGTGTCACAAGGCCCAAGTTAAGCCAATGAGATATTCAACACTGAAGAGGTTTTGAGGTTCTAGAGTGCACATATAAGTGTCACCTCAAGAGTCTGATGAAGTCCAAAGAGATTCTAATAAACTTACTGAGCAAATGGCATGATCCTTTCTTTATTAATTCTTCCAAGAGCAAATGACTAAAAGGACATTTTCTAAGTTAATCACACTCACACTCTGCCAAAATTCTAGGGTCTGTAATTGCATTAACCTATAAGAGATTGGTATCAAAGACGAAGATTCTTGTCTGGACATTCCATGAAATTCACTAGCTCTCCTTCCCGAGCCCATGGCTAAGAGGAAAAGTTTCCATAAGAAGACACTAAGGAACTAAAAAGCCATAAAAACTATCTGATTATAAAAGTTCAAGGACTTTTGAAAGCTCCCACTTGGGCACTTATAAAAAGCAAGTCATGATAAAGGATATGGAAGAACTCTAAACATAAGGCTTACATTACGTCTGACACATCAGATTCCTCAATGAAGGATTAAAGGCTTTCTAAACTAATTGGCAATATTTCAAGCAAAGGAGCCACAGCATGAAAGGTCACCTGTTAGGCATTCTCCAAACATATGTCTGTAGAAGCATTGAGAAAATTCAAATGTGGTGAGCAACAGTTGGAGGGTATTTTACGTGGACTACCCGCCTTGGTATCAAGTGGGTTAGTGACAGCTGCATAGTGAGCCAGCATTTAAGTGATTGTCAAGTTGCATTCCTCTGACCCTGGTGGCTGTCTTTTCTTTCTGCCTCACCCACATGTGGACTGCTGGCATTCTGTCCAAAACATAAAATCTCTACTTGTCACACATAACACTTGACAACACAAAGTAACAGCTCATTCTTCTAAACTCTTAAATTTTCCTGTGGAGAACATTATGTGCTAACCCTGCCTTATGGCAAAACAGTAGGAGCAGTAGATAGAAGTAGTAGGTAGGAACATTAGAGAGCATTAGGTAGAAGCAGTAGGTTGGAACATTATGTGGAACAAGTTGGTACAAACATTAGGTAGCATCCCTAAGGGAACTGGCATCAGATATGCAGACAGATAGATAGACAGTAAATTCCAAAATCCAGTAGCACTAAAAAAAGCATGGGTGGTTTAGAAGAACCTGAGGTTTCAAACAAGTATGGCATAACTGAGTGTCTCTGGTACCAAGAATGTTTGTCTCAGCTGGTGCTTTAAAAAAAAAAAAAAAAAAAAAAAAAAAAAAAAAAAAAAAAAATCCATTCTGAGATGAACTTTTCCCAAATGAACTTGAAGGATGAGATACATCTGGTTACAATAATTCCAATCTAAGAAAAAAATCTGTTGCAACTGCCTTAATGTTTAAAAAAGAAATATATATATATTGAAAGAAATGCACTGGTTCTTGTGGCAAAGCTGAGACCCACAATAATGTTCATCAACAACAAAATTCAACAATAAACTCAGGACACTTTGGGAAATTATAGATCATGGAACCAAAATCTACTTTAAGTTGAAATGAAAGAACTTTTGTACCTCAATCCAAGGGCTTATATATATATGGCCCTACAAAGAATAAAACTTAATCCTTGACTTGGCAGGTATATATGATATGTTCTTTGGAACATATTGTATCTCTTTCCATATCATTTGTTATCAAACTCCTCCATTAACTCTAAATTCACATTAAAAGAAAATTTGGTGGTGGGTATGTAATTTCATTTTGTAAGTTCAATTTCAGTGGGGATGTCTCCCTCCCTGCTTATGTATATACCCACTAATATTAGTTGCTTATTTCTTCATATCTATAAAGGTACTCTTCTTCACTTTCCTGGCCAAGTGATGCAATCACAAGCATTCCTCATAATGAATAATATCATCCAATACTATCTATCTATATCTCTGACGCCTGCTCCAATTGGATTTCCCTCAAAGGGGTGGCCATGGCAACAGAGTCTCCATAACTAAAGAACTCCAGTGCCACTTCTTAGCCTTTAGCGTCTCACCCTTAACAGGCCACTGGCAGAAGGCAAGTCTAGTACAGCATTTGCAGAAACTCCTACCTAATGTTCCTAATGACTACTTCTATCTAATGCTCCTACCGACTACTTCAACCTAATGTTTATCCCTAATGCACCTGCTGAAAAGTTCCTACCTACTACTTCTATCTACTGCTCCTACCATTTTGCCAAAAGGCAGGGCTAGCACACAGTGCTCACTGCATGAAAATCTGGAGTTACGAAGAATGAGCTACGTGAGTTAAGTGTTGTCAAGCGTTACATACGACAAGGAGAGATTGTCTGTTTTTAGACAGAATGCCAGTAGTCCACATGTTAGTGAGGCAGAAAGAAAAGACAGCTACCTGGGTCAGAAAGTGCAACTTGACAACCACTAACCCTCCTGATACCCAGGTGGGAAATACTGGTGAGGATCCAATACACCATGCATTTTCCATGAGGTCAACATTTGTGTCCAACCTACTGGTGAATAACCATGCATTTATGATGGTGGTGATGGGGATACTAAGGAGCAGGAATTCTTCCCGTGCTTCCCTAGTGAAGGAAGAGACCTCCCGAGGATAAATGGCATAACATGTCAGCTGGATATTCAAACAGGTGGGAAAAGTAGGCATATCAACTGATGGCTGTTGTTTCCTAAGAGAATATCAATTGATTTTGGAGGCTGTTTAATCACTAATAAGACTGTCTCCACTGTTACCATAAGTTATGGAAATTATACATGCATTGTGGAAATACCACAAGTCATGCTTCTATCACATTAATATACATAAAAAACTAACAGTAAGTTCAGGGCTCTGAAGACTGATGGCATAATTCAGACCTCATATTTTAATAAGAGGATTACCAAAAACTAGATTATGTACACAACTATGCAGATATAATCATAAGATTGGGATGTAAGTTATTTTATTCCTTACAAAATTGGTACATATCAAAAAAAGTAATATACTTAAAAAAAAAAAAAAAAAAAAAAAAAAAAAAAAATCTATTGCTTTTTGAGAGTTGGCAGGATGTTCATGAAATATAACAGGTAAACCACTGAGATGCTATTACATCATGAAAGTTTTCCGACATTCTTATAATCCCATGTTAATAATTCAGCCATGTTCTCATCACATATCTCATCACTCACCTTCAATCTATTTTCTATATCTCAAGGGAACATCACAATATATGACAATGACATGAAGTAAAAAATATTAACAAGAATTTTCCAAGCTGTCATGGAAGATTCCTAACCCTTCAAACAATCTTTTTCTAATACACATGGCTATAACTTTTATTGTTTATGCTATTCTAATTAACACTGAAGGAATGAATTATTTCCGTGAGTATTTCAATGAAAAAAGCTCTAACAAAAGTACACATTCCAAACTCTGCAGCACAGTATATTAGTCTAGACTAAAACCAGTCGACTTGCTCACTGTGCATCTACAATACTCACAAAAACAATGTAAAACTCTTTCAGTCCTCAAGTGATATGGAACCCCCCTAACTTCTCACTATGCAGAATGCACCAAAGCAGTAATATTCAAGAAATTCTAAAACATTTGGTTAAATCACGCAACCTTACCCTGGTGTGTGTTGGTCCTACCTGGTGTCCCTCGTCCTCTACCCCTGCTGCTGTAATGGGAAAAGCCAGGATATGGAGGAGGAGGAGGGCCTACTTTGTGACTCCCTACCCCAGGCATTGGTGGCATGGGTGGGTGGGCAAACTCTACTCTTAAACCCTCCAGGATTGCCTGTCTGCATCTTTCAACTTTGGCCACCAGATCTATTTCTCCATCACATACCTAGAGGGAAGGGAGTTTACTTTTATAAGCAAGAACTCCTTTCAAATATAAATGGGAAAACAATTCTTAATGCTAAAACTATGAGGAAATCATATGTAATAGTAAAAAAAATAAAAAGCAGAAATTTTACTGTAAATTGGGTCTTCGCAACAAATACTTTTGCTCTACTACATTCACTTTTCTTCTTCATTATACCATTTTTTTAATCCAATTGCCTTGCTTTATAAGAAAGGATATGGGAAATGGAAAGAACAAATTTTCTCATATTTTGAGGAACGAACTCTAGTCCTTCAATGTAATCCTTTTAATACTTCATCAGTAAGGGCACAAAACACTTCAAAATTATCTACAACATATGCAAGCTTTCAAACATCCCTAACAAATTTCAACAACAAACTGTTTTTACTCTTCATGACAACAGCAACATTGACTGGTCAATTACATCTGAGTAATATATGCAATATTTCTCTAATTAGAATATAACCAGTAATAGCAAATATTACCCCATAATCACATACCACTAGCAAATTTCACAATGAAATCTTTGTATTTCATATGCTGTTCCCAACTGTAGTGTGGTTTATCTGGTCTGTTATCTAAAATTATAAACCCTCACAAGTTCACCCATTCAGAAACATTTCCAAACAGTTATGTCACCACAACTGTGACTTCTACAAAAGAAATAATAACCATCAGACTACTGTATACATGTCTGAGTTTTGTTTGGTCAAACAGAAAAATAAAAATCATCAAAACTATGGAGCCTCCCTTTAAACAAATCACTACCAACATAATCTAAATGAGAAAAACTATATTCTATAGTACTCATCAAAAAGATCACAATGAGCTTTTGTGAACGATACAACCCCTTTCTGTAAAACAATCAGTTTTATAGTTTTACTCACCTCTACTAAAGATCTGGCACAATTAGCCCTGATCAACTTTGCATGGAAGAGCTTTCCATCAAAAAACAACCATGGGCAACACATGAGCCATGGCACTGGTGCACCACAAGCATCATTGGCAAACAGGGCTGTTTCCACTCCCATCATAAAGAGTGCTGCAAGCTGAGAGCCACGTGCTGTCACCAGAGGAAGCTGCCAGGAAGATAAAGCATTTATATGAAGTACCTGTTATCATATGTCTAACAATTTCTCAAAACAATTAACAAGAACTGTTCCCTCACAAGTGAATTACAAACTCATCACTCAATTCTATAATTTCTATGTATTTTAATACCATGCTTAAATCTTTTATACTTGTTTGTAATTTCCCACATTCCAGACCTAGCATCAATAACAGACTAAGAACAGTATTCTTTAATCACATCCATTCTCTAGCTGATATATATAATTAACCTAAATTTAGAGCCCCCTATCTACAACTAAAGTCTTACAAACCTCTCTGTGGTTTCCCTTGACCATTTCACATCCCCTGATTCAGCCCACTGACAACAAGTTGTCTCCTGTACAAAATATTCCATCTCATCCTCGGTCTTTCCTTTTTCCTCATTCTCTCTATCTCTAACATGTATGCCCTCTTTTAAGTGGTCAGTCTCTCCTCACTCATCCTCTCCATGTGTACAAACTATTTCAGCACAATAACTTCAGCTCTCTCAACAATACCCTTCTTAATACTAGACCTCTCTCATACCCTCTCATTCTCTACTCAATCAACCCTCCACACCATATATTGTCATCAGGCATTGCATTTCATGAACATCCACCCTCTTTTGTACTTTTTCATGTAGAGTCCAATCCTTGCACCCCTGTATCACTATCAGGATTACTATATCATTAAACATACCTATCTCTGCCCATATATACAGTAACCCCTTGTTCTGCACATTCCTCAAGGCACCCATCCTGTGGCTTACTTCAGCTTCTGTGGTTCCATCTGATGCATGTCCATTCCCAGGTATCTTAACACCTTGCTTCCTCATTGTTCCCGCCATTCAAACTCACATGCCAAACAATGTCTCTCCCCCCTTTTAAACTTAATTACCTCACTTTTATTCACATTAACTTTCAATATCCTCCTTTAACACACACACACTTAAACCAGCTTCTGCATTCTCATTTGAGTCAACCATCAGAGCCAACTTATCTGCAAACAGTAACTGAATCACCTCCCTGGAATCCCACTTAACAGACCATCAGACTACAGACCCACCCCTCTCTCCAAGACCCTTCTATCTACTTACCCTCACCATCACATCCATAAACAGGTTAGACAGCCATGGTGACATCATACACTCTTATTACAGACCCACTTTCCATGGAACCACTCACTCTTCTCTCTTCTCACTGGCCTGCATACCTTACTTTCCTGACAAAATCACATTGCTGCCTCTAGAAGCTTTCTTCCTACACCACATACTCATAACAACTTCCACAAAGCATCTCTATCAAACCTGTACAAATCCTTCGGCTTCTGTAAGTACTTCACATACAGATTCTTTACAGGAAACACCTATTCCACACATCCTCTAACAATCCTAATGTCTCATTTTTTCCTCCTCATCCTTATGTATAAATCTTACACATCTCACTAATTTTCTTTTCCCATCCTCAAAATTCATATTTTTCAATTAGTTTAAAAACTATATTTAACCCCTGAGGCTCTGTGCATGACACCACCTTTTCAATCAGCAATCTTCTATACTGCTTACCAAGCACACTTGACAAACTTATACTTCTGTAACTTGAACATTCACTTTTATTCCCTTTGCCTTTATACACTGGAACAATACAGGCATTCTGCCTATCCTCAAGCACCTTAGCATAAGCCATACATTCATTAAACATCCTACCAACCAATCAACAACATAACTACCTCTTCTCTTGAGAAATTCATCTGCAATCCCATCCACATCATTCACACAAGGCTTTCAATACCTCTTCTCTAATTACCAAACCACTTGCCATAACTCTCTCACCTTGCATATCTCCCCAACCTAAACACCCTACATCTGCTACCCTATCATCAAACACATTCAACAAAACTTTAAAGTAATCACCCCTCATCTCCTCTTCACCTTATCTCTGCCAGTTAACATTTCCCCATTTGCCCCTTTCATCAATGCTCCTATTTGTTCATTCTTCTTACACTATTAACCTCCTTCCAAAACATTTTCTTTTTCTTCCTGAAGTTTGCTGGTGCTTGTTCATCTCAACTCTGATGCCTTCCTCTTGACCTCTAGCCACTTTTTCTTCTAATTCTCCTCTCTTGAACTCCTTCCCTGCAAGTAACACCCATAAACCTCCCCTTCTCTTTAACTAGCAAGTTCAGTTCGTCAACCTATCACTCCCTACCCTTTCTCACACAACTACCCCCACTTTCTGCAGGCCATACACTTTTCTTACACATCAACACTACTTCTCTAAATACCTCCAATTCTTCACCTACTCCCCTAGGTTCATTCAATCTTGCCTTTTCCCATTCTACATTCAGATTCTCCTAATATCTCTTCACACAAGCCTCCTTTTGAAGCAACTTACTTTCACTAACATCTTCCCACCCATTTCAATTCCTCTTTTCTGGAAGCTCCTTCATGATGAGACATTCCATCACCTGCCCCTCTCTTTTGTACACCTATCAATTAGTACATGATCCAATAATGCTTGCTTTCTATTTCCCCTACTCATCCATGTATATTCATGAATGTCACTCTTTTTAAATCTTGTATCCCAGTTACCTGTCCTTTTGAAGCACACAAGTCTACAAACTGCTCACATTTTCATTCACATCAATGGGTACCCCATACCCCCATTTGCACATACAACTGCCCCATGAGTATTCTGAATGTTTGAATTACACAGAGGTATAAGTTTTCTTAAATATACCTGGTAAGCCGCATGGAAGAATGGTGACTGAAAGAGTGGTGGCATGGAGAAAAACAATGTGGTTTCATGAATGGCACTGGATGTGTGGATCGGGCGTTTGCTTTGGAGAACGTGATCGAAAAATACTTGGAGAAACAGAAGGATCTGTATGTAGCTTTTAGAGATGAAAACATATGATAGGGATGAAAGTGCTGCTCTGTGGAAGGTGTTTCAAATATACAGTGCAAGAGGAGAGCTATTTAAAGCAGTGAGGAGTTCTTTATCAAGATAGTATGGCATGCGTACATGTAAGTAGTGAGGAAGGTGAGTCATTCAGGATTAAGGTGGGTGTGCAGCAGGGGTGTGTGATGTCACCATGCCTATTTAATCTTTTAACAGATGGGAAGGTGAGAAAAGTAATGGTACCTAAGTAGAATGTGAGGGGTCTTGGAAAGTGGGGCAGGTTTGGAGTTTGTCGGAGGTGGAGTTCCTGGGAAAGCAGTCAGCTGTTGTTCATTGGTGACATGGCTCTGGTGGCAAACTTGAGTGAGAAACTTCAGCAGCCATTGTCTGAGTTTAGGAGAGTATGTGAAAGGAGGAAGCTGAGAGTCAATGTAAATAAAAGGTTATGAAGTCTAGGAGAGGAGAGAGACAAACTGGCCCGAGCGTGCATTTGAATAGAGAAGCTAATGAAAGTGAAGTGCTTCAGGTACCTGATAGTGGATGTGGCAGCAGAAGGAACCATGGATGCTAATGTTAAACACTGGGTGGGTGAGAGGGGGGTTAAGATCCTTGGTGCACTTAGAAGTGTTATGAAAGAGAAGTTACAATCTGTCAGGGCAAATATGGATATGTCTGACAACAAAGTGGCCCTAAAGGTGTTATATGGGTAAGTTTGGGACACAGATCAAATAGTACAGAAAAGGTGGAAGTTTACAAAAGTAAATACCTGTTATATGGGTAAGTTTGGGACACAGATCAAATAGTACAGAAAAGGTGGAAGTTTACAAAAGTAAATACCTGAGGACAATATGTGGTGTGTGAAGGGCTGACAGAGTAAGAAATGATAGGGTATGAAAAATGGAACTAATCATCATTATGATTCCTTAAAATCTGGAATTCATTCCAAATGAATATACATTCTGATTAAGATTACATGTATAAAATACATCATTAGAATGCTTTAAGGAATTTCTTTAATCCTACATTCCACTTTAGTTCTTAAATGTTTCAACATCAGCCTTCTAGAATGATAGTAAAAACAAAATATAAATAGCAACATAAATATTTCTTGAAAACCAATAAAAAAAGATCCCTAACATTCTAAAAATAGGAAAGTTTCCTACACAGCTGTACTACTGGGAAAAAGAAAAAATAGAAGGCTAGCAAATGATGCACTGTTGACTGAATCTGTTCACCATGTTAAGAGGTCATGGGATGAAAAGAATTACATGTATTAGAAATTTCTGGAAAAACAACAAATTATGTGGACAGGTTAGTAATGTACAGGATGAAATAGTATTGTATGAAGTTTTAAGGTGGTAAAATAAGAAAAGCATGAATAAGAAAACATAAAAATACCCTCTGTATGTATGAGGTACAGTGAAAGACAAAAGATAATGAAAGGTTTGCCTTACCTAAATCTTGACAGATGGCAAACCTGACTAGTTACAGTGCAAGTTCATATGCACTGCTAGTTAAGATCAAGGTTCACATAATCCTCAAGCCAATTGTATCAAATTTGGTTTTATCAAATAAACAAATTTGCTTAGATCAATATAAAATTTGTAGGTAAATATACAGAAAAAGTAGGAAACCTTTGATATGTATTATCTTTATCTTAGGAATTTCAGTGAAGTGTGTGTGTGTGGAAGCACTGCTAAGGGATGCCAACTGTTTGTATTATAAGAGAAAGCATGTTCCGGAATGCTCGCCTTTCATGAAATGCTTTCAACTAAATCAATAGAACAGAATTTTGTCCTTCACTGTACATTGTGAAACACCTGAGTTGAGAATGAAGACTAATTCTGGAGGTAAATGTTCAAAGGATGGTGTAAGGATTGAGAGTTTGCATAAAAAAAAAAACACTAAATTGTTTTACAGCTTATGCAAAATATATTTACAAAACATCTTGAATACCACACAAAGAATAAAAAACACTAAAATCAATTTAACATCACAAACCTGTAAGTCCTGCAAATAATGTGCATTTGTGAGATCAGGGGAGAAAGCTGTAACCAAGAAAGCATCCAGTTCTTGCTTTCTCAGTATTGGACCATTGGGATTGCTCATGACATACCTGTAATGAAAATGATACATATTCAATTTCTATTAATAGCAATAAGTACACTTTCCTGAACTTGGAAGTTATGGTTAAGTACAGAATAAAAAGGACTCCTGGGGCTGCAAAAGGCAAAAGAACTGAATCAAGCAAGATTAAGTAGGGAGCACTAAGTACTAGCCTGTGCCCTGGCAAAATCTTATCACAGATACTAGCAGGTTGGTAAGCTTTCTCTCCCTTTGGGAAACCTTAAAGCAAGACATACCTAAGGACTGTTGCCATTATGAGAAGATGCTGTGGAACATGAGACGTATGGAGCATGAGTGGGGAGTCAGATCTCATGCAGCTCAGGAATGCACGAAGACGACGCTTTTTGTCATCCACAACAGACCTAAAAAAAAAAAAAAAAATGTTTCCAATATTTGATTTCTTCAAAACTTTAATATATGAACAATGAAGAAAATAATTCAACAATAAAGCTCTGGAATACAATACTTTATAAGGCAAGACTCAGTAATTAATCTGATAGGCCATGATTAGATTTTGTTCACTGATCAAAAGGAAGATATATAATTTTTTTCTCAATAATATAAAAAAATTATAATCTTTCAATCAGTTCACCCACTACAAGTCCCTCTACATCAGTTTCTAAAACTGTGGGCTGTTAACTGTCTATGATGGGCTAACAGACTATTTTTGCTCTAAATTAAGTCTAGACCCCAAATGAACATGTGTGTGAATAGCAGGCCCATATTCAAGATACATTTTTCTTATCCCTATACCAGCAAAGACAAGGATATACTTCTGACTTTTCTGAATATCAGGAACAAAATGAAGACACTAAAACCTGAGGTCAAGCAATTGTCAGCATGTCTGCAATGCATCATAGCAAGCAAGCAAATGAATTATAGTGGCTGACCAGCTGGCACTATCTCACCTCAGAACAATGATATCACAGACTTGAGTGGGTAGCTGTTTGGTTGAGTTCCCATGAGTATTTTGGTGACTGATGGGGGATAAATCCTCATGGATACACATAATTATTTTGGGGGTAAAACTACCTTTAAACCCCTATCCAAGCAAGTGCTCTGTACAGTGTTCATAGGGCTCTTGACTAAAGTTGAGAAAATATGATAACATTTTAAAACAACAAAACAAATTGAATAAAACATAATTACAAAAGTAATTGCCCTTACCCAAACCACAATCTCTGGACGGTAGGCACAGCCCAACTGATAGGAGTAGCATCTACTACATCTGCTGTGCGGTAGGGATTATTTTTGGTATAAATCCATTCACGGATTTTCACTTCAGGTACCTCTGTGGCCAAACCCTCTGTAACATAGAGCTATAATAAGTGATTGAGACAAATAATGTATTTTAGTAAGCCCCCAAGAACTTAATAGAAAAGAGTACAGATTGTGTAAATTACATATTAACTGGTTTGAAACCATCTGTAACTATTCAGTTACTGTTGGAAACCAACCAGAGAATAAGAGGTCCAAATGGAAAGCTACATGTGCTTACAATTATTATTCCTAACACAGTGCATAAAATTTAAGTCAATATGAAGTATGGAGTAAAGAGATATGAGGAAAAGAGCATGTGGTAGATTAACCTTCCAGTGCTCACGAAGACATACAAGAAATGAAGGAAAATTCTGGAAAATATTAGAAAAAATTAATGGAATAGTAGAATGAAAAAAAATAAAGAAGAACATACTAATAAGTAGAGCTGTCCAGTAGAACCAACTGCTGACAAAAAACAACTGTTGAAGCTTCTTTTGACAGGTAAACTATTAAAGTTCCTGTGGCAATTATTCAAAGGCAATTAAAAAAGTGTTTTAGGCTCCATGAAAAAGGTAATGACTCTGGAACTTTCAGGAACTTCTCTCCCCTGGGCTTCTCTCCAATGTATTGCCTTAGTCTCATTTGAAGAATCTCATCAGGCTCCCTGAATCATAATCTAATCTGTTGTTTACTCAAATCCATCTGTCTATGGTACACTAAATCCTTTCAGTTATATGGGCATCAATCTACTTTTGTATAGCATGGTGCTATGAACATAAATCCACAAATCAAATTTACCATCGCAAATCAAATTTCCCAGGAAAGATACATTTTTCTGCCTGCACACAGATAACAGCCCAAACAATGAAAAATTCACTGAGTCATTGGGATGCTTCAGTACCCAACCATTCAATCATGATGATGGCAAATTACACATCAACCTCCCACAACTTGTCTCTGCCATGCAGAAGCTAGCCACCTAATTAGACATCTTAGAATTCTTAAGACATGGGATGAGCTCAAAGAATTATCAGGTAAAGAGGAATATCTGTCTGATTCTGTGGCCAAATGAGAATGAGAGAGACAAGCTTGAACTATCTGGAGAAGGGAGCATGGAGACAAAACATGGCACTGCATGTGGCTGCCAACCATACAAGAATGACCCACATTTGTAAGGTCTGAAAGACATTTACTTTGCCAAATGTATATCCCTTCAATTAATGTCACTGTAGAACTGGCAATGGTGGTTTTCCTGATAAAAGTAAATTTCTAAACAAAATACAAATAGCATGGTAAACTTGCATGTACAAAATGTCATAATGTATGGAAAAAAAAAATGCATATTGAAATAAAGTCATGTTAACATATATATACATATGTTCTTTTTTTTATGCACATTTGCCATTTTTGCATGAGCAAGGTAGCATTAAAAACAGAGGACTGAGCCTTAGAGGAGAAAATCCTCACTCGACCCCCTTCTCTGTTCCTTCTTTTGGAAAAGCAAAACAGGAGGGGAGGATTTCCAGCCCCCTACTCCCATCCCTTTTAGTTGCCTCTTACGACACACAAAGAACTATACTTTTTTAATGGTAATACTGCAAGTTTATTTCAACAGGATTGCTGTTTTTACACTTGGCAAAATATAAAATAATAATAATAATAATAGTAATAGTAATAATAATAATTATAATAATAATAATAATAATAATAAATAATATTTTTCTTCATTTTCTTTTTCATACATATTCGCCATTTCCCGTGTTAGCGAGGTAGCATTAAGAACAGAGGACTAAGCCTTTGAAGAAAAAATCCTCACTTGGCCCCCTTCTCTCTTCCTTCTTTTGGAAAAGTGAAAACAGGAGGGGAAGATTTCCAGTCCCCCACTCCCTCCCCTTTTAGTCGCCTTTTATGACACGCAGGGAATATGTGAGAAGTATTCTTTCTCCCTTATCCCCAGGAAAGAGTCGAAGAAAGACCCATCCCCTAACATACACACATATATACATACATTATCTTGGAGAGCAAAAATGGGTATGTTTGAAGGAATAGTAGTTCAAACAAGGTAGTAGGTTGTTGACAACAGCCGCCCAGGGTGGTACTACCGTCCTGACTGAGGAGCGTTAAAGTGGTGCCCGGA